>CAXKVY010009605.1:0-27639 GCA_964058915.1 Tetropium fuscum
CTGATGCGATTTTGAAGTTCTTCAAGTTTATTAATCTGAGTGGTATACACTTTTTCCTTAATGAATCCCCACACAAAAAAGTCAAGTGGCGTAAAATCGGGGGATCTGGGAGGCCACGCCAATGGACCTCCACGACTTATCCACCTCCCCGGATAGTTATTGTTGCCAATTTCTTACATTTCTGCCATAATGGGCAGCGCATCCATCAAGCTGAATCCAAGACTGTCCTCTTAAATTCAAAGGAATGTCTTCCCACATATTACCACGCTCTTCTTCTAAAAATTGTAGGACATTTTCTTAATTTACATGTTGTGGCAAGAAATAAGGTCTAAACACGTGGTTGCCGTAAATTCCAGTTCAGACATTTGTCCTAAATTCATGTTGAAAACTTCTTGGTCGAATGAATATGGGTTTCCATGTGCCCATACATGCAGATTGTGAAAATTTACTATATCACGACGAGTAAAACATAATTCATCAGTCCACAGTATATTGGATAAGAAATCCCTATTATTTTGAAAGGAGTTAAGATCCCACCTACAATAATTAAGTCTTCGTTTAGCGTCACCTGGAAATAAACCTTGAACAGGTTGAAAATTATATGCGCGTCTGTGATCCAGTTTTAAAACCCTGCAAAAAATCCGGTAAATTTTACTTTGGGAAATACCAAGAGGAACAGCAGCATGTCGAGTACTTGTCGTTGGGTTCCTACTTTTACTCCAATATTCCCCTGGGATATTGGGATATTTTCACCCTGGAATATATTTATTAGCTTTTAAGTTCTTTGCTATTCATATTAGTTTTGCGAAAAGAAATCTTGGGTTTGTAGCAAATCATTACACAGAGATGAATAATAAGGAAGACACACTTACCAGTTGTATATATGGACATATATACGGAAAACGAACCACTTATACTTTGAATTTAAAATATTAATACTTCATCACTTTCAGTGACATTTTGTTAGTTTCGACGGAGCTGAAATTCACAGAAAATACAAACCTATTCTACGATTTATATTTGTTCTATTTGAACATATTATATATAAAAGCAGTAGGCATACAGTTATCCAGAAGATGTTAAACTTTAAAATGCATAAAATCTTGTAGAATCTATTAAAACAACTACTTTTCCTAGCTATATGCTAGAAAATATTGAATTACATATGCAATAGAATTCTGAAGCATTTAAAGAGGAAATTATACAGAAATTGCTTGCTTAGTCAAAACTAAAATTTATTGGATCTTATTTAATGTTATTTCGAAAATTTTAAAAAGTTGACAGTTGACAAATACCTAGATCAGAATAAAACGCTAATATTTTGTCAATAGATTTTTTTATTTAATATAAGCTGAAAAGATATGGAACAATTTAAAGTAGAAGTACAAAGTAATAGACAGAGGAATAATATAGTTAGTGTACAGTTATTTACATAATGTCCTAGTCCGGGAATTCATATCAGTATCTTTGATTGTAGTGGGCGGGCTGGGAATACCCGGCGTTCTGGCCCTGAGAATACCCAGGATTCTGTAACTGTCCTCCACTAACTCCACCAATACCGACACCCTGGCCGCTAGAATATTCGTACGAAGAGTATGGCACCCCATTGTTTGCGTTATTAATATTCGCGTTTTGATTATTGCTTGAACTGGCATAACCAGGATATGTGGACACTGGATGGGTTGATATGACAGTATGAACGGTGGCTGGAGCAGCAACGGTTTGGGAGTACTGCGCTGAAGAAAATGCACCTGCACTTGGGCCTCCTCCTACAGCACCTGCGACAATGGTCCTGGATGACACCAAGTTGCCTGTAGGGGTTAAATGGTGGTCTCCATGGAGAAATTCTCCGTTCGCCGAAACGATAATCACTACCAATACAATTGAAAACTGAAAATAAATGTATAGTATACAATTAACTTTAGAAATGGTAGATATTATATAATAGAGAAGGTAGGTACATATATCAGATGCAAAATAAAAAATTTTAAAAGGAAACTCTAAGAAAAGATCGACAAAGGGTTGTCATTTTGCTGCTTTAAGCAAAATGACCTTTGTCCGCCTTTAAATAAAAATAATCTTTCTCACACAGGCGTTTGATAATCTTTATGTCCTATATGAACTATATTGACTTTCTCTGACAGGCCCTATCGAAGAGTTGGGCGATGATGTATCGAACACTCGACTAGCTATTACTGCTTCTACACTACATATTCCAGCTGCAGGTATAGCAAAATATAGTTCATTGTTATAAGCTGACTCAGTTCTTCTTTATTAAATGTGTGCGAGAATTGATTTTCACCAACGTTAACCACCTTGGGAGGAACAATTACACTAGTGTTAGTGTAAATTAATTACATTAAGATAAAAATTATAAAATATGCTAAGCAGGTTTAATGAAACACCAGTGAAAATTGTCCAGAACAGAAAAGCTAAATGCTAAAAATAATTAGCATTTTAAGTTATGTATGTATATGGGTCGGAGTGTAGTGGTTTTACTTCCACTACTGTAAAGCACTTAGGCCTCATTAGGTCCTTTGTGTATTCCTCCTTTTTACTTGAGTAATTTTCTTCAAAGCATCCTGTTTATTACGGGTTGTGTAATTTATTGTGGCAAAGTTTAATAACCAGGTGACAGCTAACAATAAAATAATAAAAATGTAAAAGTTCCTTTACATGCTGTTTATATAAAACTAGTATGGTAAAATAATTTGTAAAATGTTTAAAACGTTGACCCTAATGAGTGTGAAGCCTAACAACTGACTGGCTCATTATTTATGAAAAATCTTGTCTGACACTTTTCTGATAACTTCCATGTACATAAAAATGTAACGCGCATAATACCTAGGAAAGAAAATATTTAGCCCCTAACTGGTTGCCTGCCGTGTTCAGGCTTTGGAACTTATTTTGCGTTTTTATTTCCGCAGCGGATTTTGTAGCTGTGATGTTTGGTTTCTTGGTTGTTGAAAGGTGTGTGAAGGACGTACCTTGCTCAGTGATATGTCTCTTCTTTGCAAGTTTGCACACATCTTCAATTTTGATGCTGTTTTCAGGGCCCATGTCCGTTTTTGTAGGTCCCGTGTCAGTAAGTGACATGTACGTCAAAAATGTTTGCTTTTTTTTAAAGGTTTTGGGCGTGTACTCTATGCCGCACTGACGAAGGAGGTTGCATACACTGTTTCTACCACAATAAGGGTCTTTGAATTTGAAATGCTTTAAAAGCGCGCTTTAGCCGAGCATGACGCGTGACGGCCTAGTCCCATTCAACACCCACAAAAATAAAAGTGCAGAGTGCGCCTAAAGAAGTTTTCACTTCAAAAATCACCACTGCCGGAGAGCTAGCCAAGCAATGTGGCAACAAACACGTCAGTTAAATCGTAAAACATTGGCGTTTTAGTTACAAAATTGTTTGGACGCATTCACGTAAGCTGTATGTTACTATTTCATGATGAAATTTGATTTTTCTTGAAAATTTCTTACAAGCCCTTAATTTTGGCATGCTCTATCTCGGGTACTATTGGTCACAGGCAAATAAGTAAGAAGTCTAGGATATGCAGAATTTTGTGATCTATGTGTTTTGTTAAGATTTTTTCTGCTCCAACTCACTTCAATGGTACTACCCTACAGAAACCGCCGCGGGTACAGTATTTCATCCGCCCCCGTTTTGATAGATCATGGTAACATCCTTTAATCTAGTTAAATCTTTACCACGTAATAATTTTAATTATAACAATCTCTCTACGAACCAAATTAGTTTCTATTGGACATTTTGATAGTAGATGCTGAAAGTAGTTATAGAATACCTATTTAAAGAAAGTCTGACTCGACAGCTATCTCTATTCGATTTATAGTTACAGAAGAGCTGATTATTTGTAACAACTAAAATATTATGAGTAATTTATGTACAAATGAATAAAATGACAGAAAACAATTTAAATAAAATGGTATACTTACCGTAGCCTTCATTATTAAACTTTTCAGAACCACGCTAAGCTCAAACTAATCTGATTTTGATATGAAACTCATATACCACTCTACTTATATATACATGGATAAGGTTTAATTATGAAATACGATATATTTAACCTAATTGTGAGTAACTGAGTTCAGATTACTACAACATATTCCTTTACAAAGAAAGCTCATGTTCTGAAATTAATATATTAAAAATTATTATTTCAGATTATTCCTTAGTTTGATCAAGATCAAAATTATATACTTACCAGGTAGATGTTCACTGTGTTAGAATGTCAGTGTATAAACCAGAAACGCTAAATTAATCTACAAGAAAGGTATAATAAAAAGTCATTTATAATATATATAATTTATTTTTGTAAATCACTTTTTTACATGATATATACAAATAGTTAAATCATCTAAATTATAAACCGGTATATCACTAATTCCTGTTGTTAATATAGTCATTGTATAAAGTAATGAAATGGTCTCTGCAACCTATAGCAATATCCAATTTAGTACAGAGTAGAAATACACCCGACAATTTTCTATGCAATGAGTACACTTCTTCAGGTGGTGGACAGAGGCGATGACTGAGCATAGTTTGAGCTAAATGTTGTATTCTCACTGTCATATCTTGATGGCCGAAATCATACTTGCCATTTTCACGGAATACTTCACCAAGTATCATGACAGCATCCACATGGGCATCTTCCATAATCTGGAAGTAGATATACATATACATACATACATACATTTAGAGGACCTCTAGAGATTAAGGGATGAAACAAAGGAAAGATAGCAGGATAAGAAGCTAACATATTCCTATGAAGCTAACCAATTCCCAACGATTCCTACGAAGCTATCCTATTCACTCATAAGATCATAATAAAATTTGTTTCTTCCAAGAAACCGTTGAGGCAATCCAAAGTTGTTTCATTAAATTGACAAAGCAGGGAGAGAACATTAAAGGGTGTTTGGGTATTACATTTTGTAAGGTTGTCATACAGATTGTTGCTTGCTGTCTTGTACTTGGAACATTGAAAAAATATGTGATCCAGGTCACTTTTAATATTGCAAATATCGCAATTTCCTGAGGGACGATTTTTTTATTTTAAATAGATGAGCTAGAAATCAGGATGGCCGAATTTAAGACATGTGCAGTAATATATTTGCTTGGTCGAGAATAGTTTTCATGTCAGAAATTAGAGGGCAGATCAAGGTGGAGCTGTGTAGAGACCCTTTAATGAGAGTCTGGCCAAGGCGTTGCCACTTTCTGATTGGTGCCGCCATGTTAGTTCAGAATTGAGTGAGTCACTTAGATTTTGACATTTGTAGGTTGTTTATATTCGCAAAATTGTGACATGCAAAGTAAATCTACCATTCTTCATTGTGAAAAAGGTGAGCTTCAAATATTTGTGCATATGTAGAAATCAGAATATTGAATAGGCAAGTTGTGAATAAAAATTGAGGTTGTGTTGATTGTTGTGTTATTGGCTTTGTGTCTATAGAAAAATGAACTCAAAACGTTATTTCTAGGAGGTAATAACTCAAAATGACGGGATGTTGTGTACCTGAGTGTCACAATTCCACTAGGAACGGGGCTGGGATGAGGGCATTTCCCCGTGATCCAAATAGTAGAAGAGAATGATCAACAAAGATTGATAGGGAAGAGTAGTGGACACCTGAAGACAGTTGAATTAGACTATATTTCTCGAAAATATAAGGAAAACATAAAAAATAGAGACGAAACTAACAATACACACCAATTTTTATTGGGCAAGTTTATGGTGGTTGAAGCTCCTCACATTATGAACTGTCATAATTTTAAAAACTAAATTAATTAATAGATTTATAGTGTTTAGATTAAAAGTGAACTAAAAAAAAATACAAAAAATAACCGCCAACCGATAGTAAAAGTATGGCTATGCATAGTGTTGTGAAATAATCTTTTTATTCTTGTATTCTGTTTTGATTAATAAATTGTTTGATAATAATTATTGTAGAGTTTTCGTCCTATTCTTATTATTCATGAAAATACATATTTTACTGGTAAGTTAGTAGAAGCAGTACTACCTACTCATTTTTCAAACCTTTTATTTTATACCGCATATCCACGTGTATTGGTGCAAATGTTTGCAGTAAAATCATTTCTACACTTTTTGAATTTGGCGCCACGAATTGTGACATAAAATGGCTGCCTTGGCCAGACTCTCATTGCAGGGACTCTAGAGCTGTGTGTGCTGGATTGGGGTGACAGAGGTTCTGCCATAATTGTGACCACCTATTTTTTTAATTTAGCTTGAAGAATGGAGAGAGGGAAAGAGAGAGTCGGACAGACAAATTTTCTCTACTGTTGATATGCCTGAGTTGATGCTTTCTTTTGCTATTATGTCAATGTGGGCTTCTACCCATAGAAAGTGAACCTCCTATCCCATAGGAGATATATTACCAACCATTTCCTTTAGTTTTAGGAGGATTTGTTTTGATATTTAATGAACAACAATTGTTCTCTATTGAGGTAAGGACCGAACAGAGTCTGACAAAAATATGGTGGTATCTGCATTATCGAAGTAAATAAATTAGAGAGCTTCGAATGTAGTTTTTGCTTCTGCTGTAAATATACAAAACTTATACGACAATTTGACTTTTATATCATTATTGGTAGAAGGAACCTCACAACCTGTACCCACATGTGATTTTGAAGCGTGTCCGTATATGCTAACAAACTGTTATTCCATTTATTATACAAAGTTGAGTTGTAATTATTGGGGTTATCCAAGTACATTGCTAGATGCACAAAATGCTGTACATAGGGGGAGGAGAGTTATATTACAATATCCGGTTAATATATTGGTATGAAATTACTGCTGAAAAATACTGTGCCTGAAGCAGCTATTTTAACTTTGGCTCTCACAGTGGGTTAACAGTGTTCTTACCTTGCTCTCGTATCCAGTAAGAAAACCGAGTTCCCTGGATACTTTTAGCACTTTATTTCGATCTTCATCACAGGCACCCTTGAGAACTTGAACATACTTATCCATGAATTCCTTTGAATACTCTCGGCTTGCACCAAAATCCAACAAGAGAATCTAAATAAAGGTATTAAATGTATAATAGACCAATACATGCTTTATTAAAATGTACTAACTTGTTTCCTCTCAGGATTATATAAGAAGTTAGCCCAATTGGGATCTGTTTGCATATATCGGAATTTCAGTATTTCAAGAAGACAGAGCTCCATGATCTTTTCACCAATGAATTCTCGATGTTCAAGTGGCAAGTCAAAACACTGATCTACAGGGATTCCATCCAGTAATTCAGTTGTAAATACTTGCTTGGTAGACAATTCATCTGGAATGATTAATTGGCTTAATAGGTTCTTAAGTATAAACAATTTTAGATAATCTACTTGAACAGTCCTCTGGAAGTGCCTAGATTGTAATTCGTGTACTAATGTGCTTAAGAAGAATTTATTTGCTTAAACATAATTTATACATTTTGAGAATATTGCCAGTAATAGGCTATCACATTATTAGAACATGAACATAATATACAGTACAAATTTGAACTTCTATTCAATATATTTTACTACGAAAAAAAAAATTATCTTCGTAAATTTTTGTTGTGTGCAGTAATATTTGTAAATGTTCTATTAGTGTTAATTATAGATATTCACTGCCTTTGCCTTCAGCAGTTAAAATAAAGCCGATGTCTTCGTCTTGGCCATTGAAGCACTGTCTATGTCACTCTATTATTGTGGACTAGTCCAATAATTAATGCATTTTTTGTATTATGTGCAGTGATAAATAAAATTATTATTATTATTATTAACAATACTTTTGTGAAGTTACACAAAATATAATATTTACATTTTTATGTATTTTTACTTTTATTATTATAAGTACTTACCCTCTACACTAGGTACATAATAATCCTTATAACCTGCCAATATTTCCTTAAATTTCTTAGTACACTGCGCTTCTCGTATATAATCAACTTCCCATGCCAATTCTCTCTTGGCAACACTCATCAAATTTTCTAAAAACATCCCCTTTGGAAATAGATTCCACATTTTCATAATACCCCCTAAATTGTCAATATCACTTTCAATACTTTTAGCAACTCCAGGATATTGGATTTTGATGGCTACGTCTACCCCATTTTTCAACTTTGCATGGTGTACCTGGCCTATTGACGCAGCCGCAAAAGGTATATCTTCAAACTCCAATAGCTTTTCTCTCCAGGTAGGACCAAGTTCTGCGGTCATAACTTCTTCAACTTGCCAATTAGGCATAAAATCGGCAGATTTTCTGACTCTTTCTAGGGCTTTTGCTAGATCATTATTTACCATTGACTCGTCTTGAATGCTCATAATTTGTCCTAGTTTCAAAGCTGCCCCTCTTACTTTACAAAGCGTGTCCACAATTCTATCCATATTTCCTTTATTCATAAACAAATTGGCGTCAACAGGTTGTTCTCCAATACCTAATGTCCTTTTTGCATATTCTGTAGCCGTTCCTAAACCTAGACCAGCGGCAAGTGTACCAAATGAAACCATCCTACCAATCCTTGAGGATGGCACCTTCCTCTGTTTGGCACTATCACAAAGCTAAAAATAATTAAGATATGCTTATATAATCTCTATGCTTAATGAATATTTAAGAAACATACTTTTTGTTTTGATTTTGGCACTGAAGTAACCTTAGGTGATTCCACAGTTTTCTGTACTTCTTCATTTTGTAACTCCTTCCTATTTTCTTTCTTGGTTAGCTTTGCCCTATGTTCCATGTCAAGCTTTTTCAATAATTCCTTGTCACTTTCAGTTAATTTTATTGTAAAATCCCCAGTGCTAATTATAAGATTGTCAGTACGAACTTCTATATCTTCACCGTTTGTTTTAATACTAATTGCCTTGTGTGACTTCTCTATTCCATTTGAATATGTTACAACTTGACCTAAAAAAAACAATAAAATTTAATTATGACATCAATTTACGTATGTTAAATCATAATCACCCACATATTCCCATATTAGGATTGCTAGTAGTGTATTAGTCATATGTTTACAATCTTACCTTTGCCTAAAGTAAACTGTGAGTAGACTTTTAAGCCATGAATTACAGCTGAAACGCGGCTAACACTTTCCTGTGCAATATCTACTATATTAAGTAGATTTTCTGGCTTTATTTCTGTAGTGTTTTTCGCAGCCAAGCCTTCTATACTTGGTCGAATACTTGAATTTCTCCATATTACTCTAATATTTTCTTCATTTAGCTTAATACCGGCCAAAACAATTTTCTGCAGAGACCTTAATATGCATGTTAAGTCTTGTATTCGAGACATTTGATACTAAACAAATAAAAAACATCTTCGATACTTATTTTTGGTCGAGTTATTTTATTAAGTTTAAATTGTTAGAAGGTATTTTAATAAGCTGAAAGAAGCGTTTAATTATGATGAAAGCCTTTTACATACCTATTTCATATAAAATTATACAGGTGTCCACTAACACCCACATATATGTCACATCTGCTCTAAATATAGGTAATTAGGTACCAATAGTTGCTAATTATTATAAAAATATCATTTATTTTTAATAGATTATCAATTTATTAATATTAAATGACAGTGTTATTAGTGGGTAGTAAGTAGTATGATACCAAGGATTATTAGTCTATAATCGTTGGTATGATACAAGTTCAAAGCTTTAATACTTAATCAAAAAATATATATTTTAGGTTAGGCAATTGTCAAATTGTTACACGCCACACATTGAGCTCAGCACAACCACAGAAGAGTGGCACAACCACAAATATCGTAAATCCTGTTGACATGGCGGATGTTTTTGATTTGTAGTCTGGTCTCTGGGGCAAACATCGTGTTTGCTTTATGGTTATTGGACAGAAACATGAACATCCAGCAAGATGCAGTACCCACAAGGGTAGAATCAGAATGGAAAAGGATCCTGTCTATTTTTTCTCAAGGTCCCTTAGTTTAAGGATAAGGACTTTGGATATTTCCACAGATATAAAATCTCTGTGGATGTTTCTGACCAATAACCACAAAGTAAACTTTATCGTTCTTGCTTTCTCACAGATCAGAAACACAAATATGACACATTTATTTGCTTTGTAGGTGTTTTATGGTTCCTATCTCACCACATTCAATACTTGAAACCTCTATAATGTTTTGTGGTAAAAGCCAGGACAGTGGCAAGAACCATAACATCTTCTCTTTTGTGAATCTTACCAACCACAATCACACTATTTTGAGACACACAAGTGTTTTGTGGGAGCACGTTTTCGTCCACCGTTTCTTGAACGGAAAGAGGTTAGGGTGTAATTTATTTTAAAATAAAAAGTCTATTATTTAACGATGGAAGATAAACGTTTTGCACATATTGCCAATGATCCGAAATTTCGGAGGATTCCGAAGGGAGAGAACAAGGTGAAAATTGATAAAAGGTTTCAGTCCATGTTCAAAGACAAACAATTTAAAGTCAAATATACTACAGACAAGAGAGGACGACCAATCAGTCACACATCTACGGAAGATTTGAAACGTTATTATCATCTCAGTTCTGAGGCAGAGTCTTCTGAGTCAAATTCTGCGAACGAACAAGAGTCAGAGTATGTCGGAAAATTTGTGAGGGCTCCAGAATCAGATTCTGATGAAGAAAACGAAATTAACGAATTAGAGCAAAATGACAATTCTGATAAGAGAATACCAGATGCTGTAAAAAAGAAAATACGTAATTTACATGTTGATTACGCACGCGGTGAGTCAACTTTATATTCAGATAGTTCTTCTGATGATGAGGAAAGTGAAGATGAACTGTCAGTTACGGAGGATATCGACCATAAATGGGGGGAACTGGATGGGGATGCTGAGCAGACTGAAGAAGTCACTTATAGGTTAGCTGCTTGTAATATGGATTGGGATCGAATAAGAGCTGTAGATTTAATGGTATTGTTCAATTCATTTTTACCGCCCGGAGGTATAATAAAAGCTGTTAGTATTTACCCGTCTGAGTTTGGGAAGCAACGGCTGCAAGAAGAAGAAATCAAGGGCCCCATTGAACTAGTCGATTCTAAAATCGAAGATAGAGATGAGGAAAATGAAGAGGGCTCAAATTATCACATGGAGAAACTGAGACAGTATCAATTAAATAGGCTTAAGTATTATTATGCTATTATAATATTTGATAGTGCAAACTCTGCAAATAAAATATATACCGAATGTGATGGAATAGAATATGAATCAAGTGCCACAAAAATTGATTTGCGATTTATACCTGATGACATGAAGTTTGAAGATGAACCTAAGGATATATGTGATAAATTGCCTGAAGTAACTAAGTATCAACCTCGTTTCTTTACAACTACAGCATTGCAACAAGCCAAAGTAAACTTAACATGGGACGAAACTAATCCTGATAGATTAGAAATAGCTGAAAAACTGAGTAGTGGTAAAATTGATGATATCTCCGAGGCTGATTTACAAAATTATTTAGCTAGCAGTAGTGGTGAAGAAGAAGAAGATGCAGCTTCTGAGGAATCTGATGGTGAAAATGGAGGTAATTCTATCGATAAATATAAAGCATTGTTACAGGACATAGAAGAAAGCGGTAACGGGAAAAATCACAAAAATGTTGAAATGGAAATCTCATGGGGTATTGATATAAAAGAAAAAACTGAAAAACTTGTGAAACAAAAAATATCTGAAAATCAAGAGAAGACACCATTTGAAAAGTTTCTTGAGAAAAGGAAAGAAAAACGTAAGCATAAGCGGGAAGAAAGAAAAAAGAAGAATGACATACATAGTGAAGGTGATTCTGATTTACCCTCTGATATAGACATGAATGATGCATATTTCGCAGAAGAATTTAATAAACCCGAATTTAAGAAACTTAAGGTGCACAAAAACAAGACAGCTGAACCTGAACCAAATGACGCAGAATTAGAGCTATTGCTTAATGAGAATGATGATAAAGCACATTTCAGTTTGAAGAATATTCAGGACCTTGAAAACAACTCAAAAAGTAAAAATAAACGGAGAAACAAGAAAAGTGATACACAGAAAGACGAAAAATCTCAAGACAATTTCCAAATTAACGTGGAAGATCAAAGATTTTCTGCATTATTTACAAGTCACCACTTTAATATCGATCCAACAGACCCAAATTACAAGAAAACAAAAGGAATGGAAACTTTGATCAATGAAAAACTTAAAAGAAGAACCACTGATACAGAAGAAAAAGTTTTGAAGAAATCTAGGAAAGATAAATCAGATAAAGCCGAATTAAGTTTGTTAGTCAAATCTGTCAAAAGAAAAACTAATGCCTTTAAAAATAAATAATATAAAATAGTGATTATTAAATTATACACATATATATAAATATGCTTTCTTTCATTTATACCTACATACATCTGCAATCTAATACACTGAGTGCAAAAAAATTGCCTCATCAACATGCTCGAGTTTTGAGAGAATGTGCATTCACTCCGATAGCCCTTCCAACTAAAACTTCAATGCACTGTTTGAAAGCTTGAAAACTGGTTTCAAATGATACTTGATTGAAATGAGATCTTCAATCAAGGTGGTAGATTGAAAATAGACCTGTTCTGAGCCTAAGAATATGTATAAGACAATAGATAAGTCATCTATGCTTAATTGCTTGGAAAGTGAAATTAGGAGTAGGGGTCGATTTTAATTATTTTTTCAATACATGGTGTTGCCACCCTTACTCTTAATTACACTTTCTAAGGACCAAGCATCGATCGGATGACTTCTCTTTTGTGTTATACATATTCTTAGGCCCAGAACTTTGTTAGAACAGGTCCTACAATGAAATTGGTATCATTTGAAACCACATCTTTTAAGCAGTGTATTGAGTTTTAGTTGGAATGCTGTTAGAGTGGATGATACACTCTTCAAGCACTACACTCAAATATTTCTGAGTAAATTTTGTTGCACTTAAGTGTATTATATATTATGTTCGGTAATACACCTGTGTTGCATTCATGTCACATATGCCAATCAAATAATATATTATGGTGGATAATTATGGTTTCCTTAACTGTTTGGTTAATTTTTATACAAATTAAAATAGACCAGGTTCGATAATTTTTGAAACCAAAAAAAATAATAGTAGGATGAAACCCATTGGAAAAGGAAGAGAATATAACAAAAATGAAAGGAAAAATAATTTACGGGCGATCTGAGGTCGGGAAGTGGAGGGGGTGAGTTTTTAAGGGGTAAAAAACGGTTTAAATGGCAAAGTTGTAGGCAATAAAAAGATCTACAACTTTTGTATTTACACTTTTTTCACATAACTCCAAAATGTATGTGAAAAATTCAAATAACCAAGTTTCTGGTTTTTTATTTTTACCTTTTACTAAAAAAAAATTTTTTATAAAGAAATTTGGTGAAAACTTACTATTTTTATGTCCCAAATAGACTGTAATTTTTTTGTTTTAAAATATTTATTTTTTCACCTTATTTCGACTTAATAACGAAAAGGCACCCTAATTTTCAATCAAAAATTCTCGAGTAATTAAAAGTTAAATAAAAACTGCAACTGCAAAAAATGCAACGATATTTTTGGAGGATTTATATTTGAAACTATTAGACATGCGAAAAAGATCTTTTACTTTTCCAGAACCTGGCTTGAGAAAAATAAATGTCATGATTATTTGAATTTAATTGAATCAAAAGGACCAAAAGATCTATATCTTGACCCACAACAAGACAGTTTTATTAGTATCTCTGGCAATTTCTATCGAGGTCTTAATTATGTCAGCATCAGCTCAAAATTGTACATAATTTTTGGGTGTTTTTTCTTTCCTTTGCATTTTCTGAGAACATTTAGCATAGTAATGTATATTTTTTTACACCATCAGAAAGTAAATATTTCAACGAACAAAAAGTCCACAGACTTTTTTAAAAAAGCAGATATTTGGCGCGAGAATTTTCGATTGAAAATTAGGGTGCTTTTTCGATATTAAGGCAAAATATGGTGAAAAAATAAATATTTTAAATCAAAAAAAATATACAGTGTGTTTGAGACATAAAAAGGTAAATTTCTTAATAAACAAAATTTTGTTTGTAAAAGAAAAATAAAAAACCACAAACTTGGTTACTTGAATTTTTCACATAAATTTTGAGGTTATGTGAAAAAAATGTAAAAACAAAAGTTGTAGATCTTATCTTACCTACCTTTGCCTTACTTACCTACAACTTTGCCATTTAACTTTTTTCCATAGGACTTGTAGTTTTGCGGGAAATCGAGATAAACCGTTCTTTACCCTTAAAAACTCACCCCCTTCCACTTCCCGACCTCAGATCGCCCGTAAATTATTGTTCCTTTCATCTTTGTTATATTATCTTCGTTTTCCAATGGGTTTCATCATCCTACTATTATTTTTTTTAACTTTTTACCATTTTCAAAGGTTTCAGTCTAAAATGGCAGAAAACAAAAAGTAATCAGAAACGTAAAACCTGCAAAAGACACATTTATTGAGACCTGATAAAAGAGGAGCACTAGCTAAGTAATAAATTTGGTATATTTTCCATTTTATTACAACACTTTAGATGCACTTAATATATATACAAAAAATTATACATTATAGACGGGGTCTGTCTGAAAATATTACATATTATTAATTATATGACTGATCAAAATTAAAACACTTATTACTTAAGCACACACTAACCTTAACTTTAATGAATAATAAATAGTTTTCCGTTATGTCAGTATGAAATTGTTACAAAAGCTGAAAAGTTTTGCCAGCCTGAAGTGTAGAACATCAAGTATTTTTTAAATATCATTTTAAATAATATTTAAAAATAGAAAACAACTA
The DNA here is from genome assembly GCA_964058915.1 of Tetropium fuscum. Taxonomy (NCBI): domain Eukaryota; kingdom Metazoa; phylum Arthropoda; class Insecta; order Coleoptera; family Cerambycidae; genus Tetropium; species Tetropium fuscum. The sequence continues at coordinate 14,822 of CAXKVY010009605.1, forward strand.
AAATTGTGATCATATTTAACAATGACACTTTCTAATGAAGGCCAAATAAATATTTAAATTTCATACACAAACAGTCACCTTTTTGGGTAGCAAATTGAAATCCATATTAGTATTTTTGATATAATATATTCTATTTAGAACCATCATGATCTTGCAATGCTTATTTAGATTTATTAAAAAGATACCAAGTTTGGGTAAAGGCAGGTTTTATAAAACTCCGCACGATATTACACAATAAAAATAAGGTACATACGCTATGGTAAATGGTAGCCATAGCCAATACAACGTGAAGTAACATAAGCTATCGTGAACCTCAATACACAAAAATTTATACAAATAAATAAATATTGCCAGTTATTAGACGAAATTAGTAAATAAATAAGAATAATTTGTAGATTTAGAAGTACAGTAACATTTTATGAATCATTGTATCTTTTATAGCAGTTAACAATGCTATCACAGAATGTTATATGCATCACAGTGTATGTAAATTATTTTTAAGAAAGAAAAATTAAGTGTAAGTACCTAGTAAACAAATATTGTCGTACGAGTGATAAAAATGCTGAAAATTTCATTGTATAAATAAGAACCTACATTTGAATAGCAATCAATACTTTCCACACAAAGGTAACTGTTTATCACTAAATGTACAACTCGTAGAAAAGAAAATAACAAGCAACAATAATAAAATTTTCAACAATCAACTTCTTCATTCAAACAAAACCAAATGATGTAACAATATGGCTTTGAAAATTAACCGCTTTCACAATGAAACTTGTTAAAATACTCATCTAAGCCACAATTTTAATCTTAGAGCATCCACACCATTTAAGTAATATCTAAAAAGCCTCTTGTCACGTACGAAACCTAATTTCTCATAAAGCTGAAGGGCCGGCTTGTTCGTCACTTCCGTTTCTAGAACGACCTCATCAGCATCACCCATTAACATCTCATTGATTGCCATTTGTACTAGTTTAGACCCTATTCGAAGTTTACGATAGTTTTGGTCTACTGCTAACATTGCTATATAACCTCTCCTTATTACTTTTCGGTGCAAGTCTAGCTTACACACTATTGCACCAACGCATTCTCCTTCACACATTGCCTAAAATAACATCGTCTTTAGAAAATCATCTAGATAATATATGCCCTTAACTAACAATTGTAATTTATAGTCCAGTAACCTTGTCTCACATAAAAATCTGTAGGTTCTGTTTTTTTTTCCGAGTTCTGAGGTATTTATTTATGATGTTCCTAATGAATATTCCAAGTTTTCGACTTGGAATTCCAAGTTTTCGACTTGGAAGCCGAAGGCAACTTTCTGAAAAATCCAGAAGATACCGAAAATTTTGACCTACCAGTGTTTGTCGAGTTTTACTGTGAAGGACTAAATTTGCAACAATCTGAAACAAGAGGTCTATGTCAGACGGATAGTAATCGAGAGACAGCTTCTTAAATTTTCTGGTGTATCTCTCCCCACCAGTCCTGTTCGATCAAGGTTCCTCCTCCTAGACCGCCCAGTAGTGCCAATGTGCTTGGCCATTTACACATTGTGGAGCATCATTTTTTGTGTGTAATGCATAAAGTAAATTTGAAAAAATTGTAAACTTTAAAAAGCTATACCTATATCTCGGAAAGTATTGGGCTTACATTGGCAAACAATTTAAATTGTGGCAAATTCAGTCTATTTTAAAAAAGTATGGAAACGGTATTATCGAAAAAGTAGTCCTTCAGTCAAAATCGACAAAAACTGAAAGGTGAAAAATTTCGCTATTTTGTGGATTTTTGAGTACCTATATAAGTTGCATTCGGCTTCGGAAGTTGAAAACTTGAAATATTAATTGGGCTAACATCATACACAATTCACCAAAAAATTAGGAATACCAGATTTGATATAAGGTTCGATATCTAAGTGTACAGGATTAAACAGAAAATAATTCCTCAACAGCTTAACATGACTTACCAAAAAGCAGAGTTTGGGCCAATTGTGGATGAAATATCTATATGTATAAATCGAGTATGGTTCAGAAAGGTCCTTCTGAATTATCTTCATAATCATGGGCATTTGTAGCTCTGATTCGTATTGTATAAAATCTATTTTAGGTTCATTTACAAACTCAGGTTTTTCACTATTATCTTCTAGTGCAACATTCTTAAGACTATCTGCTACTGCTAAAACACTTGAGATGGTGGTACCACTACCTTCAGAACCAAAATGGATCGCAGCTTCAACTATTGATGAATTGTTACTGCAGGACGCCATCATGTCATCCGGTAAAATCATGCCTAATTCCGAATGTTTCATATCTTTATTAGTTTCTTTACGACATATTTGTTGTTCCGAAGATAATTCATTATCACAAGATACATTAGTTGATATATTTTCATTTGAATCTAGTTTCCCTAATTTACTTTTCTTCTTTTTAGAGCCTTTTATTTGCTTATCTACATTATTTACAGAATTATCACTCTTAGTTGTCGAACTCTCTTCTAAGATCATATTACTTTGGTCTTTAAATATTTCAGTTTGGGTGGCAGTTTTACCTAAGGAATTTTCCTCAGGTTTATATCTAGATTCATTCCCTTCATTGGTTATATATTCACCATTAATATCGGAGTCCACATGTTTACTTTTTTTATTTTTTCGACTACTTTTCCTAACATTCGCCGAATCATTTACTACTCCATTTACTAGCCCATTCTTAAGTTCGTTTCTTTCTGGCATGTTTTCGTTTAAAATACATTTTTTTGAAACGTCTTTAATTTTATTTTCTTGTGTAAATGTTGAAGGACACTTATCAACTTTACTTTTTTTATTATTAGTCTTATGCATTTTCCAAAATAATTAATCAAAAGATTACGTATGAATTTTTCCCATAATAAAAATAACTTCAAAATTCAATAAAAAGATACACTTTTGAGCAAAATAATGGCAATACGTGAGACATATTGATGTAAAATACAGAAGGAAGACAGGGAATTTAAGGTTATTTTGGATAAGCTGCTGGTAGCTGTCAAACCCAGGATTTCTGTAAAAGAAGAAATACTTACTTTTAATTCAAAGAACTATAGACACAGATCAAGGTAACTATAGCTATTACGCCACTAAATAATAGGATTAACACTTACTTTTTCAAAAAGTTTATATTTTTATTTTACAATAAACTAAAATGTCAACCTAACCTTAGATTTTAGATAACCAATCTAGTCAAAAATCCCGCTAAGTTGGTACTGTTGTCCGCCAAATACAAAATTTAAGAAATTTCTACAAGATAAAAGGAAACAAACAATACATACTAATTGTAGTTTACACAAATATTAAAGGTAACTATAATAAGTACTTTAAATTTTTGTATAATTTATAAGGGTATATACCCGTACAATTAATAAGATAGATGTTAGAATTCATATTAGGTAATTATACCCACTGTATACTACCTACGAGATATACCTACCTACATCATAATAAATATCTATATTTTGTAAACAGAAAAATTTACATACCTTCTTTAAAATGACAAATGTATATGGGCATGTGTAACTTTCTAGTAGGTACCTATATGATATAATTAAATATGCTTAGAGCTAGGTAATTTTAGAATTTGCATATTCTCCAGTTCATTCTGTAAATAAAGTTCATCAAGTTCAAGGTATCATTTTATTTATGTCCATTTTTCTTAAGTGTTTTATACCTATTTGTTTCGAAAAAGAATAAGGATAGATATAGATTTACCAATAAATAGAATAATGTCAGCTTCACTATGCAGTCGGATTAGCATGGTAGGTATATGAAATACCCCTGAAATGTGTATTTAATTTAATGAAGTGGGATAAAATATATTAAACTGTCAACTGCGTTGTTTATTTTTAGTTTATCCAAGGAAATATCCTGCATATATTAGATGTTATTTTTAAACGTAACATAATTATATTACATTTTGATTTGCTGATATTTTCAAGATGTATTTACATCCTTTCATTATTTTAACATATTAACGTTTTATTTATCTAGTCATGTCGTTTCCAACGAAGGAAGAACGTAAAGTGTGTTGGGGGGCGAGAGATAAATATTGGGAGTGCCTGGATCAGAACAAAGGGACGGATAAAGATAAGACTAAGACTGATATTTGCAAGGAATTTAGAACATTGTATGAAAAGTCATGTTCTGTGCAATGGGTGAAGCATTTTGATCGCAAAAGGAACTACCTTATGTTTAAAGAAAAAATTGAAAAAGAAGGGTATGAACCATTGACTGAGTCTAATAGGCGTAGTTAAGATCTTATTGAGTTGTAATTTTAGATATGAGTGTATAAGTATAATAACAGTAGTATTATATAATTATATTTTAAAAATAAATGTTCAATTTAAATTTATAGTGTTTTTATTTCACAAGCCACAATTGATAACAGATATTTTTCTTTACAGAATTCCAAGCAAAAGCAAAAATGATAAATCTTTTAATAAACCAAGAAGAGTCTACCACCAGATAGCATGTTTATAATACCAAATATTATATCTTATCTTTATCAGAATTGTAAATATTTCAATAAAAATTGCTGTACTCAATAACGCTCACTAGCTCTGTAAATAATTCTGTGATAAAGTTGTAAATAACCAATGCGGAGACATTATTCTCAAATAAAATGGTTTATTTTCTGGAGAAAGTTTTATATTTCAACTTGCTTCATGAAAATAATTACTAATTGCAATCATACTACTGTTGAAGTTTATATGTTTTACTAATAAGCAATAACCATATTAATTTGTGTTCCATTGTGCTTTACTTTATCTTTAATATAAAATTAAGCGAAAAATATTGGCATGTGTGTGTTCTAGTATTAAGTGCCAATAAAACTTAAAATTACTGTCATTATATTTCCATTAGCTAGTTATTATGTAGGAAGTAACACCTGCGTATTTCGTCAAAATAATTCCGGATAGTAAAATGTTATTTTAGCATTTGAGTTTTGGCATATCGCCACTATCAATAAATCATCATTGATACGTACGCCATAGATGTAATTTTTTTACTTAGTTATAATGCTTATATATATATATATATATATATATATATATATATATATATATATATATATATATATTTATATATATATATATATATATATATATATATATATATATATATATATATATATATATATATATATATATATATATATATATATATATATATATATATATATATATATATATATATATATATATATATATATATATATATATATATATATATATATATATATATATATATATATATATATATATATATATATATATATATATATATATATATATATATATATATATATATATATATATATATATATATATATATATATATATATATATATATATATATATATACACATATATATATATATATATATATATATATATATATATATATATATATATATATATATATATATATATATATATATATATATATATATATATATATATATATATATATATATATAAATGAACATGATAGGTAGGTGCTTTATAATTAATAAAAAAAGATAGCTAGGTATAAGTAGATTATATAAAGTTACATCACATTATCTGTATCTACAATTTTATTTAATGGACTCCTTATTTCCCCTTCGCACTCGTTGGTGTCAACTTGAACACTGATAATATGTTTTCCAGGAATCATAACTAAACCTAACATTCTAGGTTCTTCGTTTACGGATTTATTTTTGCTATCGACTGGTAGGTATTCTGAACATGAGCCTAATATAACATTCGCATCTCTGTCAGTACATAGAAATATACCTATAAGAACTCTGCCATCGGTCATTTCCACTTTAAAAGATTTATTAAGCCATGACCGTAGTTTAACCGCACCTAACGACATCTAAAACAATATAAAGGCTAGTATGATGTTGGTAATTATTATAATAATCTAAGCAAGCTATTTACGTTTAAAGGCTTCTTTATTTTCTCTAAAGGCTCAGGCTCATATTCCGATATCTCCTCAGGTTCCACTTCCAAATCCGTACTAGTACTTGGTAAAATTTCTTCCATATCAGACTTAAGCAACAATATATGACATGTTAAAGTGAAACATAATTCAGTATTTTAATCCATCCTAATATCCTATAATCCTACAGGTTTTTCAGTATATCGTATGACGTCTAGTCGTCTAGAGACTCTTGATTTCTTGTTAAAAAAACCTAACCTAAACCTAAAGAGAACCTGCCCAAGAACCACACCAAAAAAATGCAAATTGCAGAAATCATTAACAATACGAATAGGTAACTATATTGCGACTATGACAGTACCGAACATGGATTATCGAGCGTAGCTATCAGTATATAGAGGACAGCACCTGCAAAAGCAGTGTATTGAAGATACATTCTAGCAAAATCTTAGAAAAATATGAATCTACATATACATAAATAAAATATACAGTACTTGATACATTCCAGTAGAAGTTTTAAATTTATAGCAACTTCATTGAAACGCTTCATTATATAGTATGTCCCCTACAGCCATCTGTATTCAGGAACTTGAAGTTCAAGGGTACCTGCTATTGCGAAAAACGAACATGTGCATCTTCCCTAGTAGATAGCACCACCCGTTGTTTTTAATATTTAATAACAGGGTTAAACCGCCGCGCCGTACCCATAAATTATTTCTAAGAGCGCTATTATAGCGGTTAATAGTTTCTAAACCCATATGTAGAATTTGGGTGCAAAAATTAAACTGAATCAAGTGGTTGTTCCAAAGTTAAAATTTTTCAATATTATTAATCAGAGGGAACTTAGGACTTCTGTGGAACTAATTTTAGTCTCATATAAGTTTAATAATATACTTTTACTTTCATGTTAACAATTTCAATTACAAGCGGTTTTTGGGAAACACATTAGTAATAAAAAACACTTCGCAAGTCGCAAGTCTTCAGGCAGCAAATTCTGAACTTTTTGCAAATGATATGCGTAACGACCATCTGCTTTCGAAGTCTTGTTCATAATGCTCTGCGAATGTCCTAATTGTAAAGAACATCTCCGCGTGCTACTGGAAGGCATTTTATTAAAGTGCTGTAAGATATTTTTTCAAAATCCCTTGACGCCAGGAAACGTCTTACTTTTCACAACCAGTTACTAAAAGTAAAATTTTACGCAACTGCTTTTGTAAAGTTCATTTCATAGTAGGTTATTTAGGCCTGACAAGCTATGAGAGTGACAAGCTGTTGAAGCTGTCATACCGTTAAAATCTGCTCTTTTCTTCTAAGTTTTCTTCTTATAAAATATAAAATTGCTGAAAATTAGACAAATCTTGTATGAAACACGTTGGGAAACACTTATTTACATATTTACAGTTACACATATTTTGTGTAACTGGCATCCTTTTACGGAACTCGCTAGCGTTCGTTCCGCAGAAATCTGTTCGTTACACAAAATAGTAGGTAGTTTTCCCAACTGGTGTCTATTTTTTACCAACTAGTGAATATCCGAACACGAACGACGGAACCTCTAATTGTGGAAGGTTAAAATTTGTTAATTGCTTGAGATTTCAGATCAATAAAATATGCAGGTGCAAGATTTAGATCTATGTATAGCTTTAGTCGGACAAATTTACCTATTTACCTACACGTGTTCTATAATTTTTTAAAGTTATCTTAAGCTGTTTAATGCGGAAGTGTCTAGGAATATCACGAATATCGTGATCACAAATTGTGTATTTCCTTGATTCTTAGAATTTCAGTTACCCATTTGCGGCACACATTTTTTTAATCGATGTCGATTTAAATATATAGGTATTTAACCATATATATTTACTGTGATGAGTAATGACACAGAAATTAAGTTACATAGTTGCACATTTTTAATTATGTATCAAATTAATACAGCTATTTTAAGTATAAGACGAAACTAAATAACTTTTATAATGAAACTACATAAATATATAACATATTTTTATTACTTTAGATTATTTGGTAGGTAATATTTCTGACCTAGATACTTAATATTAAAAATTAATAACTTACGTTTTACAAGTATTGTTATTTTTAGGTTTGTTAATTTTCTTTTTTGTTTTGATCTAGTCAGGCTGTACTATAGTGACTATAGTGTTTTCGTTTGATGTACAAACTAGAGCAAAAAATTGTACCGCATTTTACAAAGAAAACCCGTACCAATTACTACAGAAGCGGTATATCACATCACTATGTGATACAAACGGGTATTTGGTGTAAAATTGCATACCGCCACAATTTCTTCTGTATAGAATTAGGGTCTGAAGTCCGCGGCTTAACATATCGGTCACTATCCCTCTTCAACTCATATAAATCCTATTTCCCTTCTCGCTCACTTAGAAGACACCCGCATGAACAAGACGGCGATTTACTGGCTTTACTGCTCAGTGGCGTATCATCATGCGCAACCAAGGTGAATTGACTTCAAAAGATGTCTTATTATGTCATATTCATATATGTGCAAAACTTTAAGACAAAAAATTATTTAGTTTTGAATATATTTAAAATATATTGAAAAATTTTTGCATACTGCGTGTACAACTTAGTGCTCAATTTAGCCAATAACAATTTAAAATAAAAGAAAGAAATTAAATTGTTATTGCCCAGCAAGGACCACGGGGAGGTAAGAGCGCTCCTTGCCAGGATAGAACGTGGTTAGGTTACTTATTATTAGTATAGGTAAGGCTGTTAGTAAAATTTATAACAAATTAACTCACCAACTTGCGGGATATGTTATTATTTGCACATATAGTTACACTCACATTGGTGTTTTTCACTGTCACTTATTAGTAGCACTCTTCACAAAAACTCACATCAGAAATTCTCATTAAATGTGAAATTTGTTCGGGGCTTTGCTTTTTTACTCCTTTGCATATCAAACGAAAGCACTATAGCTTATATATCTCAAATTATTTGTGACATAACAGATCTGACGATAAATACTTTTACCTACTACCATCAATTTAAGTGTTCAAAAGAACACCGTCTGCGATCAATATGTAAGATGCCTAAATCGCACCGCGTTTTGTTGGAGCAAATCATTTTCATTCAAAAATAAAAATAAATAACTCTAGCTATATTTTCCAACGCACAACGCAATATGTCTGATTTCGTTTTCGTTATTCGTATCGTTATTCGTATCGTATCGTATCGTTATTCGTATCGTATCGTTTAAGTTATTTTGTCTAAATTATACCCACTTTCTTTCATTACTCGTTTTATCGAATTATAAAATAATTACCTCAATTGCTGTATCAAGCAAAGTGATCTACTTACCAAATGGGTTGGAAAATCTACGGTATGTAATAATTGTTGCTATTGTTAGCTGATACATGAATATTTACATCTGCTTACCTTAATTTTCCCCATTGTTCTCCTGATATTTTATGGAAACTAAATTTCTTGGACAACTAATATATATAGTATCCGCTAAACATAATTCATATTCTTATAAAAACTATTCGTATAAAAACTATTCGTATAAAAAGAGACCGCCGGTATTAATTCCAAATAGCAGCCAGGGATGGATTCCCTTTGTTTTCGCATTTCACAAAATTATTTTTTAACATAATATAAAAAATACTTTATTCATTTTTCTTAGACAAATGAGTTATTTGACAAATAATAACAATTAGTAAAATCTTTTTTATCAAATTTTGGAAACAAACTCATTTTTAATTGCGATCACATAAGTTCAATTAAAAATTCAGTGATACAGTGGTAACCTTAAAACAGTATGGCCTTTTTGCTATGACAATATCACATACTGTTTTTCCATTGTTTGGTATTAAGTACCTCCAACAATTGCTGTTGGTATATGACTATGACTTGAATTACCTGTTTTTTAGAGGACATATGGGGTATTATGGAATCTTGCTTGAATTATCTAATACAATGACACTTTCAGGATTTATGTTTGGAATTTTCTTTTTTCAAACCACATCTAAAAAGTATTTGAGTCCATATTTTTGTGGTAATCCAAATTAACTTCTTCCAGCTTTTTACCACACAATTTAAGGCCTTTTTGAACCCAACCATCCGTAGATCCGTAATGCCAAATTGACCAAACGGGGGATCCTCTGCTTGAAGGTACATCTTTTAGCTGACATCTGCTCAAGTCATCAGTCCAACCTTTTTTCGCAGGCAGTGTCGTGGGTGTCATACCAGGCTTCGTCCAAATAATAAATCTGTTTTACTTTATCTGTTTTACTTATTCTTTTATTTTTTCTAAATATTCTATTCGCTAATATAAGAATCTTTGACTTTCCATTACGACAGCACGCTTATTAACAATTTTAAATGAAAACCAATTTTTTGCAAAAGCAAAAAGTTTGCTTGTGGCCAAATCCAAATCTCTGGATATTCCTGCATCAGATATCTTTTTTTCTTGTTTTGTTTCCTTTCCTTACAAGCTGACATAAAGTACCGTAAGGACCTCTGTTTGCTTTGACACTTTTTTCAGCACTGGAGATTTGTTATCTCCTATGTGCACAGGATCTTGTTTTAAGTTATTATACACATTTAGATAAATTTGTTTTGATTGGTAGTCCAAAAATAAATGTTTCCTTTTTGTGTTCCTTCTTCTAAATACTCGCCTAAATCTGAATCGTCGGATTCAACCTGGGTTTCTCCCTAATTCATAGCAGGTTCGTTTTCAATATCAGGAACCACATTTTCACAAAAATTGTGGTTGCTACTATATTTACACTCCTCAGATAAACCAAGCCCGACCCTGCCTCAGTTTTTACTTAGGACGAGGCAATAATAAACTGTTACGACTTTTTATACGAATATGAATTATTTCTGACGGGTACTATACAACGGTATTTAACACGCGAATTGTTTTATGCTACTTTGCATAATCAACACTTTTATATATTTTTTTACGAGTTACAGAGTTACGGAAACTAGATACTTATTGGAAATGGCTCATTCGATGCTACATTTGGTGGACAGATTGGGAAAACGATTACATTATTGTCTATTCTTTGTATTTTGTTGCGTTCGGAAATAGTAGATCTTCATAGATCCATAAATAAACAGAGTTGCTGTAGGTAGGTAGAGGTACAAAATTATTTATTTACGATGACACTTTAAAGTACCTAATAGTACCTATTCATAATTATTGTCAAAGGTCTGACTTCTTGAATTTTCAATTTATTTGAAAATTCAGTTTGTTGATAAAGCTGTTAACAAAAACTTAATAGGGTATGTAATACGTAATAGTGTGCGTAATAGTGTAGTGTAACGTGGATATAAAGATTACTGTCATTTCCAAGGATGATTACAATTACGGACGAGCGAAGCGAGCGAGTGTTATTATCTGAGGGAATACATTATTCATTATAGTGAGTTGTATACTATATTTACCTATAACTAATTTAGAGAAATAAAAACTGATAGAACAATAAAAATAATAACATTACAATAATAACTTTTTACGTCTTTGACTTATTTAATAAAATAAGTACTAAATCATACATAATACCAAACAACTGCTTCTGTGGCTATACCTATGCCCCTATATTGAATTACTGGAAATTATGTATGTGCCTTATATTCAGTACAAATTATTACGCATATTCAACACAGTTGAATATTCTGAATATGCTTGTGTAGAATGCAAAAATAAATAAAATTAAAACACTCACCAAATATGCACCTATTATCTAAACAGAAACTTCAATAAAATAGGCCCGCAGAAATAGGGTTTGGAGAAAGAAACGTCTAAATACAGCAATATTTTTGAAAAAAGTTAAAGGTTTTGGTGTCTAGAACATGTCATAGACGCGGACAATTGGTAGGTGGGGGGGACAATTGGCAGGTTGTCGTATATACATCATCTCGAAGGCGGTGTACTGGATCGGAATATGCGAAATAAAATAAATCATCTCTACAAATTATCTCTTATAACATGAAATCCCCCTTGCTGTCCCCTAACTAAATATTTTCCCCAAAGTAAATCCCCAGGAAAGAATAACGTCAAAAAATTCCCCAAAGAAAATAAAATCCCCTAATTTTTGGGGAAAATCCCTTAATCTGGCTACCCTGCAGCTGCTCAGTACCCAGTTACCCGTTACTCCGTGGCCACCCGAGATTCGTTCCTTTGTATCGTGGTTGCCACCGGACTGCAACCAAGAGCATATGGGATCGAGGGAAGGGATCGTTTATATATCTGATAGTCTAGGCATCTGATAGGTCAGATAGGTACGATGTCTTGGTTGCATTCATATCGCAATGCTAAGCGCACGCATAACAGGCATTCCTGCGAGATGGTAGAGAGGAGATATAGCAGAATGCAGAATGGAAGCAATATATAGCGGTAGGAAAGCGACGCGATGGTATCTTTTAGGTTAATTAAATATAATCAATATTAAAAAATATTGCCTTGTTATTTCTGCTACTGTCGTTATCGGTTTTGGGGGTTACTCAAACCTGTAAACCATAGGTAGAGCCGCTACTGCATTATTCCCTGTGGGAATAATATATGACAATAATTACAAAAATGAGGCATATAAAAGATATATTATATATTAGTCGTAGATGATTTTTATTTATATTGATTCAGTTAACTCTACGTTAAATCGGACATTATCATGTCGCTCTTTGATCGAATGTAGGAACAATACTTCAAGTAGGTACTTATGTGTAATTCAATTTTCAAGTGAAACATAGTTTCATTTATTTAAAAATTTTAAAATTGTTATCTTATATAAATTATATGTACTTACCTACTTACTTAATTCAGTATATGTATATGCGTGTAAACATCGCCAACTGAATATTACAGTCTTTCTGCAGCCGCCTGGACCCT
>CAXKVY010009606.1:0-17853 GCA_964058915.1 Tetropium fuscum
GGAGACGATTAAAACTAATCTTAAACCGAAAAATCTACTCTACTATTTCTATTATTTTCATGGTGACGTCATTAGTCACGCTTCAACGATCAGTTGCTAAGCAACGCGTAAAGCGGGCTATATGGTATAGGTCCCTTGTCGCTATTCATACTATTTTTACATTTCATAATTTCTATGTTCTCAAATGCAACCAACTGTCTATTATTGGTAACATTTCTAACTAATCTTAAATTACTAATATCTATTCTGTGATCGTTGTCAAAAGCATGTTGTGCAACACTAGGCTTATTTGTTCTTCCATATTTTAGACGAGCCATATGCTCTTTAAACCTGGTGTTAATTGATCTTCTCGTTTGTCCAACATATTTTCGATCACAGACATTACAACTAATTTCGTAAATCCTCGGGAATATAGAGTAAAACCTCGGGAATATAGAATAGAATAAGGGGCATCCGTTTTTTTAATTTGTAGAATAAGCAACACTTTGTTTTGTATGTATATTTTTAATAACATAGGCGTATGTAACATACGCCTATGTTATTAAAAATTAAATCCTGACATCATAAAATAACTAAAATTAATAATTAACATTATTGTATATTCAAATGCCTAAATAAATAACTGCAGGTTTTATTAGGTCCTAAATTAGTTTTATGCATTAAGTTCAATACATAGAACTAATTTAGGAAGGAAACCTACAGTTATTTATTTAGCCATTTGAATATAAAAATTATTAAAACCAGTAAAATTTTGCTCAAAAAAGTCTAAAAAAGTCGTAAAGAAAATAGCGGTAAACTAAATCATTGTGAGAATTAAATAAATTATTAAACAACAGGAAAGTAATTAGGTTGTTTTTTTAAATGCTATATCGTGCTTTTTATTTGAGTAACAGTTCTTGATTTTAGGAATTTGTCTGAAAAAGCCCCTAATAATTTCAGCCCCTGACGGATAGGATGAATCATTCCCTAAATATTTTTGAAGTGGCTTTTAATTACATCTATTTCACTAGATGTCCAAGCCTTTCGAACGGACTGACGCAACTTCTTATCTTTCCCAAGCGTTTCTGAACTGTCCTCATCTGTCGTACCGGGTGAAATTCTACTCCGTTTGCATCGTTTTGCTGTTGAATATTTTTCATTAGATAGTACTGCGTTTGAGTTTTCATATTCCTCGGACGACTCGCCTTGCTCCCTTACATTTGAAACTTTTGATGTTCCTGTAAAAGTAAAAGCAAAATGTAAAAGTTTATAAACATCACATACGCACCTACACATTTTTTAAATTAATTGACTGGAATGTTTTCAATAATTATTTGGTAATAAATTTTGGAAAAAAAAATATTTTGTTTTTTAAATTTTACAGTTGGTGTATATAGTTAAATACTAACTAAAATCGTTAAAATAGAAAAAAATCCATTTTAATTGGATTGGATGGTTATCTGTTGAACTATTAATCCAATTTCAGAAAATATTACACCGCTGTAAAGGGAATTTAAAGGGCTTTCTTTCTTTTGATGTGCTACTCGACCCAGCTTCCCATTTAAAATTTTTAAGGTGGTGGATATCTAGGGGGATGAAAGTAGAGAATTAGATATCTCACAAAAAAATGTCCCCATTCTAAACAAAATTGACGTGTTTAATCATTTTTTAAGTAGTCTATTTCAATAAAAATGGAGTGGAAACTTTTCATTGGTATACCCAGCTTAGGAAGTATATTATGCCATATGTATGTATGTAATTATAATTATAGAAATCATTAGTCACCAATTAAATTTATGCTACACATTAAGTTTAAGGGTTCTCTATTCAGTCAAGGCGGAAATTTAAAATTTACACGAATAATGTATTAAACTAAACTACTAATATTATTTTCTAATAATATTATTACTAATAATATTATTACTAAACTAACTAATATTTATTTTCTTAGAACTTAATAGCTAACAAAAACACTTTGTTTTGATTAAAAACAAATAGTATTGCAGTGTGTATTAAAATCACATTAACAAAAAGGTGAGTTTTTAGTTATTTATGTAAAAGCAAAATATTCGAAAATTAATTTAATACCGCAATTAAAATTAGTAAAAATTTTAAATCACAACCTTGAAATATAGTTTGGTAAATTTTGCTGTCACTTACAACATTACAGTCTTATTTTGGTACTTATAATAGGGAAATGATTTATGTAAATAAATAAATAGCATACCATTTGAGAAAATAGAAATACTAAATTTGTTAGGTTCTTTTAGTATTTCCTCATCTTCAGTTGAAGAACAGGAAAATTCCGGCTCATCGACCTGAATATCAATTTCATCCATACGTTTATCCTTGCAACTAAGGAATTCTCCCTTCTCAAGTGTTAGTAGAATTTTTGAAACTTTAGCAATCATCATTATATCCTTTGGTAACCTGTAAAACTCCCGATGGGTCTTTTCTGTATGGCCCATGAAAGATGCTACTTGACCTATTTCGTTGTCACGTAAATCCATTAATTGCATCATAGTGGCAATATGCTTACGCAACCTGGAACTTCGAATTAATTGAGGTAATTTTGCACTACACTTCTTTGAATACTGTCTTTGAATATATCAACCACTTATCCATTCGTCAGTTCCATTGCAATTAGGAAAAAAGTATTTATTCGATGAATTAATGTATTTGACTCTTTCAGTAACTAAAACGTTTACAAAATCTTGGACGTCTCGTGGCACTAACACAAGTAAATCTTTCGAACCTTTTCCTATAGTGTGAATTTTTTTGTATAATATCGTTAACATCCTTTCTGTTGGACTTAATGCTTGTAATATTTCATCGGTTTCCTCTATTATGTCTGGTTTCGTCACGTCAGTAAGTTCAATAAACTGAATGTCTCCAACTCTCTTTCTGTTGTGTAGGAGAAGCAACATAAATGTTACTTCAACTAGAATTTTATACTGTAAAATGTTTGTTTCATTTTTTAAATGTTTTACTGCTTGTACAGCTTGTTCTAAACAATATTCTCTTAATTTCATCACGTCCTTGGTAAGAGGGAGTAGTTTTTTTGTGTGGTTTCTTGATTTACTTGTATTCAGATCCTTGAGAGCGTTAAAGTAAAAACTCACCATAGTGTCACTTCCAATCCCTGCATCTGAAAATGATTCAGATTCGGCGGATTTATCAACATCCCCATGTTCAATTGCTATGGGGTTATGGTTATCTTCTTTTCGGACCAGCGTAAATGTACAAAAAACATAATTAATTACCTACTTGCATCTTGAATATAAAACTACAACTAGATTTTGATATTATTCTTATTTTAGGAATGCAAAATTATCCTAAGCAGAATTTATTTCATACAATGTGCGTCAATTAACATATTCAATTTTGACTGCTGAATGCTAAGCAGTCAACGTAGATAAATAAATTCACACAAAACTGGTACATTTGAAGTACCTACATAAATATAAATAAATAAATAATAATAATAAATAAATAAATACTTATGAAAAACTTGCATTGCACTTTTCAGTATTTTTCTCGACCTGGATCTTATATCTCTTAAATTTTGTTGAGGCATTGCTTCTGTAATTTGATATTTTCATTACCTTATTAAATCATAATTACCTCATATTTGTACTAATTTAAACTACTTACTGAAATATAAAGGCTCACGAATTTCACAACTTATTTTGTTACGTTAATACTGAGGAGTTGTCTCTGCTGAGGATAGTGAGTGAAGTGAGTGAACGTTATTTCAAATTTCTGTATACATGGTGCCACAACGACACGATGCCACTACGTCGTACCGTTCGACTTACAAAACCTAACGCGCCCTCTGCAGGTATATGGTTGAACGATAATCGAATTTTTATATATATACGGGCCAAATGGCACCTTCGTGAAATTTGGTAGGTGTGTCACTAAGACCATTTGGAGGATATATACGGGCTAAAACGTTGTGGCACCTACATTTGGTGTCAGAACGTTTATATATATATATATATATATATATATATATATATATATATATATATATATATATATATATATATATATATATATATATATATATATATATATATATATATATATATATATATATATATATATATATATATATATATATATATATATATATATATATATATATATATATATATATATATATATATATATATATATATATATATATATATATATATATATATATATATATATATATATATATATATATATATATATATATATATATTATATATATATATATATATATATATATATATATATATATATATATATATATATATATATATATATATATATATATATATATATATATATATATATATATATATATATGCATAATTGGTGCCTAAACGCCCTCTTGAAACGTGAAACGACTATTCAATTTAGAAATGAAGATTTCCACATCCACAATATTAGTGTCAAACACGGCAAAAATGTCATCCACATATCTTAGCCAAATCCTAGGAAAATACTAGAATTCGACACACTGTTTGTTCATTATTTCCGAGTGTACCGATTCCACAGACCTTGGACTATCTTGGGGATTTACTCGAATTAAACGACTATAGAAAAGAAGTAATAGAAGAATATGTAAACCTTTCAAAACTTTGTATGAAACGAAATTACTTCCATTTCAAGAACAAGTTCTATGAACAATATAAACAGCAATGGGGAACAGCAATGGGTAACTGTTTATCGCCTTTCATTGCTGGTGTCTTCATGAGTCGATTTGAAACTGAAGCAAAAGAAGAATTCGGAAACTACTTCGAGTGTTATCATTACATCAAAGGTTCTAGCCCTATCCAGCAATATGTTTAATAAAAAGAACATAAACAAAACAATAAGAAATCATACATTCTATGTGACAAAATGCGTCGTTCTTTTAAGATCCCCATTTTTCTGCTTCACTTGTAAAATCTATCTTGTCAAGTACTTGCTAATTATTCAAGTACTACGGCTAATTGATAAATTATTTATTTAATAAAACATCTCATCTGGAGATGAAAGTGAAATATGAAAAGATATATTTATATATAGATAATACTATAATATTAAAACTATTGAAAGTGACAAAACTACAGTGAATTTGATTTTATATTCCCAAAAAGATATACTGAACCCCATGAAGATATACTTTCTTAAAATTATCAGTAAAAAAATTAATAAAGAAACGAATGTAGTATGTAATTTAAGACTACACGATAAAACGTATAGAATAGTAAGATAAATGATGCTCTTTGCCGATAGGTGAAATTTAAAGAAAATATCGCCTGAGCCATAGAAGTAATTTTCTACTAAAAATATGAAAATATGTTATTATTCGTTATTATTGTAATATTAAATTGAGTACTTATTTAATTTAATAAAAAAAATAATTCGGTAATAATATACCAAAAACAACATAGATGTATAGTCGTGGGTATACGTGCCCACGTTAAAAACGCCGGCGTTTTAACGCTGGCGTTAAAACAATAAAATTAAATGTGGCCTATTTCAAGGTCCTAACACAGCAGAAAATAAGTCATATAAATCGACGTAATTTCGGTACGGAAATCTATATTCTAATTAGTAGGGTTTAGCTGTAGAACATTTTATCACGTTATCACGTGATCAAAGTATGTGAATATTAAATATTTTTGAAAGACGTCGATCCTCGTGGGAAATGTCGAGGTTTGCCGACTGATTATTCAAATGAAGGGGTGTGACAACCCTCTTAGACTCATAAACCTACACAACCTTTGTCCTTTGCCTGTCCATAAAATAAATGTATCTAGGGAATCCCATCTGCACTGCACTTGAGAAACTAGTAGTTTTATGAATGGCCTGGTGTGTACCCATTCCTTCACTGCGGATTTAGCTCGTGGGGTCGCTGTTGACAAATTGCCCTACCTATGATTAATGGTCGACATGAATTAGAAACTTAACCTCATCAGTCACTTTGTTGCAGTTTACAACGTCGCGTCGGCTGTTGCATCTGGCGCATTTCAGTTGCTGTGGGACTTTAAAATATTGCTCACGCCAATTCAGTGGTTGCTTATTTTACATATTTAATGATTAAGCAAAATAAAAATGTGTCTTGCTGTCCAAAGAACGGAAAAAGTACGAGCTGCTCTAGGAGATAGATACCCAAATACCCAAGTTTTAAAAAAACATTTGTACTGACAACAAATGCAAGCGAATTTGTAATAGTTGCGGTACTCTTGTAAGGAGCTATCGGCATTGCATCAATCGCATTATGGAATGCACATTATGAAATGCACAGACCAAATACAGCACAATAGAAAGATAACTATTGGCTATTATACTATAGCCAGTGAAATATTTTCAACCGTACATTTTTGGAAGAAAATTTGATATGCATCATATTTATGAGCTCGTGTTCCGCCACACATAATATAGAAAAAATATTTATAATTTTGCTTGATCGATTGTTTAAGGTTTAAGGCAAAGGAAATAGAAATAGTTATTTTGCTTTACATGAAGCAGTGCTTGCTTCGTATGTTTCTAAACAAGCTTCAAAATGGCATGAATATTTTCAAAACTAAATGCAACTAGCTTCAGGACCTTAAGCTTTCTCAAGTGCACAAAAGTGAGAACAGTATAACTTTATTCATATAACCGTATAACAACCTAGTATATAGAAATTAATATGCGTGGTGCACGCTACGTGATATGTTTCAGACTAACTGCCTCATATAAAATATTTTATTTTAACATATATTCGACCCTTAGGGAAACATTCTATAATGAGTTTCCTGAACCCATAAGTGGTGACAGTGGTGACCTAATTAATAATGTACTTTATTTCGGGCGCAGCATGAACACTGTGTACATTCCAAACATAAATTATAATTATTATTGATATAATATTCCAACAAACATTTCGTTTAAATTTGTTAGTTAAAATCACTTGTTAGTTTGTTAACCTATTTCCTGAGATAAAAACTATGAGAAAATATGTCCAACATCACAGTTCTTTTAAATTTACAGATGTGTGCAATTAATGATGATGAACACAATTGTACGAAACAATTCTGAACTGACCAATAGAACGTAGGATATTCTAAAAATGTAACTAACATGTAAAGCAGAAACTACAACAATATTTTTTCTGAAAACAGATAATGAATAAAATGAGACGAATGAGACAATAGTTAGTTTTTGATCAAACTTTACATCTATTACAATCAGTTCTTACTGATTAAGTAACTAGGTCCAACCAACAGCTAGATACTCATTAACTTTAATTTAATAATTATGCCATCAATATTTCAGTTGTGTTTCGAAATTGCGTACAAATAATTGTGTACAAATATTTTTTTACAGGAAGAAGAGCTACGAGTAAGTGGTGACCCAAAGTTTCAGCATTTGAGCGAAGAGTTGCACGTAGAAATAAGCGCGTTTGCCACCCCAGCAGAGGCCCATGCCAGAATTGCCTACGCTTTGGCAGAAGTCAGAAGATTTTTGGTGCCGGTGAGTTTCATTATCTTTTTATACATTTTCAACAAGCGCGAAGCCACCGCTCGTACAAATCCATTACGGATACATCAATTACGTTAATTTACATTGACCACAATTCCCAAAACCGCAATTAAAATTTAATTGATGGATTTAGTCCCGTTTCAAAATTGAATATCCGTCACCGATATGTATTTAAATTTATCCGATGTTGGTAAAATATTGGATTCTTTTTTAATCGTCCAACATTAATGTTCCAGATGGTAAAAAAATATTAAACTTGATAAATAACGTCCCTAATTTTCATTTACGTAATTCGGGTTGTGAAAATAGCATTAAAATTATTGCGGATAAAGTTTGTTTTCCTTGGTGCTTTTATCGTCTCTTTATTGCTGTACTGTATTTATTTATAAGAAAATCTCGGTCGCTTTTGCAGTTTATAAGCCATCTGTTAATAATGTTACAATATCAAGTGAAATTATGGACAACAGATAATAAATTCATGTGTTGATTTAATGCATTTCTAGAAACATGTTCATCCGAATTACTAGAGGTAGAAAATCGATTAAACTAGCTAACTAGCGGTATTTTTAACGCTGATTAAGATTAACAAAAGTAATTAAGCATCGCGTTTTTGTATTATTTAATAAAAATTGTTTTTAATGTAAATTATATTTTTTTCGGATAGAACTTGCTGTGTTAATGCAGTTTAGTCCATTTCCCGCGAGAAAAAATACGACAAATTGTGATACAAGCATAAACTTGTGCACAGTTTTAAAAGACGACATTTTAAGATATTTGACCCGTAGGACACCCGATTTCGCCATTTTTAATTCTTAAATTTAATATTTTTCCAATACAGGCAATATTATACTCTATCCTATATAATTTGAGGATGGAGAAATTATATTAATAACAAATAAGCATGTTTGCAGATTTTGCATTAATAAAATTGTAAATAGCTACCGTTTCAGTTTTTATAACTAAAAGAGAATAAATCATACATTAAAAATGTTCCGTACGACATCCTATTTCGTAAAATTAAAAATGTCTATCACGAACATGGGCGGCGCATTAATTTAGTTAATGATTCACATCCTGAGAACGCATGGAATCCACGAAGAGCTTGTGGCTTCTGAGGCCCCACATTATTCACAATAATGCGAGCTTGAATGTATCTTTGATTGTTTTCTAACACCGTATAGAAACCATAATTCATTGACATCTGTATACATCAACAACATCTGTATAGAATCCATCTTCAGTTTCGGAAATAAATTAGAGTTACTCACATAGCGTTTCAATGGCCAAGACGAATACAGCGAGTTTATTTAAACGACGGAAGATGAAGACAGCGGGTATGAGCGTCACTCATTTATTTCCAAAACCGAGTATAACTAGTATGAATGTTGCTCTATTCTGGACCATCTTTCACATAGAGAGAAATTCTACCATCTGGCTCCTCTTTATTTCCACAAGTTATATGTTACATGTTACTCAGGTTTGTTCTATATTTTATTTAAAAAAAAAAGGGTCACCGAGGCCTATGTAGTATGGTCGCCAACCTACCAACAAGTTACCACCAGATGACATTTCATGTCTAACGTATTTAAGACTTTCCGCTAAATAAATGAATAGTTCTTGTTTATTAGAGGACTCTTTTAGAAATTTAAAGGATTATCTAAAGAAAGTTATAGGATTATATAACGGATTCCTAAGTCTGACAAATACAGCCCTTTTCCCAATTTATCAGTAAAAACAGTATGTCCGAGTGATTATTTTCCAGCTATAATCGGTTTTGGTTTTGACCTTTTCAGTTTTCAAAATTTAAAACCCACAATATGTAAATTTACCTAGGCTACAAATAAAACTAGGTAAAAAGCTTTTAAGTTAAATAATTTTATGTTAAATCATCAGCTGTATCAAAAACTCGATTTACATTGAGTGACCTTAAACACCACAAAGTTTCAAGTTTGCCATTTTGAAGATGTAGTGGTCTGATGTATGTAACTTTTTTTATAAAATATTATTTAAACTCTGTTTTAAGTTGTTTTTTTTTTACTATTTATAATCGATTTTAATTGTGCCACTTCATAGTTCCTATAACCCGTATTAATAACGTCACTGACAGTTTAATCGGGACTCTACTTCAGTTGAAAAACCTGTCGCAAGATTTGAAACAATGGTATAAATAAACACATAAATCTAAATATTGTAGTATGTAATTTTTTAAGGGAACACGTCTCTCTTTTTAGTTTTATAGATATTTTTCAGGTCAGTGGAGGTCATATCAACGTGATGCGTTTCACTCCGAAACCACAGTAAATAAAGTTACCAACCAAATTATATATATTTTAAATGAAAGCTAAATGTATTTCAAGTACACGCCTCTGTTTCTCATGACTCCATTCAACTGATTTTGGGTCGCCGAAGGGGGTGCGACCCTAAGTTGAAAACGCTGTTTCATACTTGATCGTATGAAACAGCGTTTTCATACGACAACTTCACCGAAAAGTTTAAAAATTCTCACAAAAGAAAAAACAATCCACCAATATACATATATATATATATATATATATATATATATATATATATATATATATATATATATATATATATATATATATATATATATATATATATATATATATATATATATATATATATATATATATATATATATATATATATATATATATATATATACATATATATATATACATATATATATATATATATATATATATATATATATATATATATATATATATATATATATATATATATATATATATATATATATATATATATATATATATATATATATATATATATATATATATATAATATATATATATATATATATATATATATATATATATATATATATATATATATATATATATATAGATATATATATATATATATATATATATATATATATATATATATATATATATATATATATATATATATATATATAAGCTCACTAAATATTTAATAGGCTTGAATAGGAACTTCAAAGAATAATTCCGATGGTTGTTTTAAAGCACCTCTTGTTAAATTTTTAAGGTATTCGCTAACGTCAACAGGTGTAACGTCAACAGCTGAATTTGTAGTAATGTACCTATATTAAAAAATTTCTAATCATCTATTATGGGCTATTTATTGATTTTTGTAAATCTTTGCATGCTATTTTTACGCCCTCAATTTTGTCCACAACTTTACTGATGTCATTTGAATTTATATGGCTTAATAAACAATCAAACTGTGACCATTTTGCGTAAATTAAATCGTTTCCTAATATCCATGAAAATTTTGAAGAAGAGATAATTTTTTGTTACAATTCGCATTTATTCGCATAGGACACGCATTTCACGCAATCAACTTAAAAAAAAACTGATAAAATTCTCTGAAATTTTAAAAAGGAAATGGAACCAATTTTACCCCTTAAATTTAAGTAAAAAGTTGTCGAAATTTAATACGTTATCATGGAGAACCCATTCCTGAAAAATAGTCTCGTCCCCATTAGCTAACTCATGTCACCTTTCGTCTGGGTGTTTTCCGTTAACAGCTAATTTTTTTGTCATATACGACTGTTGATTCGGAAATATTGAAGGAATAGCGTTTTTTGTAAGTTTTGGTTTCTCTCTAGGAACCTCCAAGATAGAACCGCCGTCCCTAATCATTCTATCTATTTTTATAATACAAGACTGAAAAATACCTAATACAGACTACTGAATATTTTGTAGGATGACTCTATATGAATGGCTTTTATCCATATTTGTTTAATTTCCTCATCTTTTGGAAAAGAAAACACGGACACATAAGTATTGGTACTATCGTAATTGCTTGAGCACTTCGGTAAGCAAAATTGAGAAACCATAATGGAAAAAATTAAGATTTTACTTTTTAAAACACCTGGGTATTATTTTTTTTGCACTTTTTTTTAGAAAATAGCCTATATCTTTATGGCATTTTATTGTAAATGACACCTACCTTAAGTAGGAAGTATATTTTTAACTAACACGTTTTTTATAACACAAGAAACATACTTTTAAAATTTACACAGAACATTTAAAATGTACACAGAAAAACTTCCACTAGGTACCGGCATTGGCCATTTGACAGATAACACCATTTGACCAACCTCTGCCACATTTGATAACCTCTACCATTTACCATTTTCTTGACAGTGCAGCAACAAATTATTAATTTACTTTCAAAATCTGCTACAAGTTGCAAATTGAACTTATTAGAAAACGTATTAAAACTTTAGATAATGAGTAATTCTGATGAAAGTTTACTTTACGATTTGGCAGAACATGTCGTGGATTTCCTTTGTCATAAAAATCACGGGTGGTATATGAAACTGGTCACCAATAAGAACACGAAGAATATAACTCACGAAACGGTCTTATTAGCATACTTCGAATGCTTATCTAAAGGAAGAAAACCATGTTCGCTCTGGTCGTATTATTCAATGTAAAGGAGTATTTTATTAATGAGAAGAAACGAATAAAGAAATTGACAAGTAGGCCAAACATTAAACTCGGCATAGTTGTAAAAGAAATAATTTTAAGGGATTTGACTCGATACCACCCTTGCATAACCTGCATGGCACTCTCTACAGCCATTTTTACAAAGTTGCGGACAAAAATTTCTCAAATTTCAGTCTCATTCGCAATCAAGGCAATATTATACTCCATCCTATATAATTCGAGGATGAGAAATTAAATATATATATTTTTTTTTTTGAATTTCTGGAAACGAAAAACACCCAGACGAAAGGCGACATGAGTTAGCTAATCGGGACGAGACTATTTTTCAGGAATGGGTTCTCCGTGATAACGTATTAAATTTCGACAACTTTTTACTTAAATTTAAGGGGAAAAATTGGTTCCATTTCCTTTTTAAAATTTCAGAGAATTTTATCAGTTTTTTTTAAAGTTGATTGCGATTCAAATGTGTGTCCTATAATTGTAACAAAAAATTATCTCTTCAAAATTTTCATGGATATTAGGAAACGATTTAATTTACGCAAAATGGTCACAATTTGATTGTTTATTAAACCATATAAATTCAAATGACATCAGTAAAGTTGTGGACAAAATTGAGGGCGTAAAAATAGTATGCAAAGATTTACAAAAATCAATAAATAGCCCATAATAGATGATTAGAAATTTTTTAATATAGGTACATTACTTCAAATTCAGATTTTTGCATACAATTTACCAACTCTTCTGAAAACACCTGTTGACGTTAGCGAATACCTTAAAAATTTAACAAGAGGTGCCTTAAAACAACCATCGGAATTATTCTTTGAAGTTCCTATTCAAGTCTATTAAATATTTAATGAGCTTATTTCAGATAAATACGAAAGCGAGTTTTTAAAGAGAGGTAAACATAGGGTCATTTTGCGGGAGTTGATAATTTTAAAATTAGAAAAGTATGTAGATGAAATGAATGAAAATTTTATGTAACAAAACACTAAAAGCAATATTAACCAAAACTAGTCATATTCTTTCCAATATATTGCTTAATAACCAAAACCTCAAAGAAAAATATGTATATATATATATATATATATATATATATATATATATATATATATATATATATATATATATATATATATATATATATATATATATATATATATATATATATATATATATATATATATATATATATATATATATATGTATATATATATATTGGTAGATTATTTTTTCTTTTGTGAGAATTTTTAAACTTTTCGGTGAAGTTTTGATCGTATGAAACAGCGTTTTCAACAACTTAGGGTCGCACCCCCTTCGGCGACCCAAAATCAGTTGAATGGAGTCATGAGAAACAGAGGCGTGTACTTGAAGTACATTTAGCTTTCATTTAAAATATATATAATTTGGTTGGTAACTTTATTTACTGTGGTTTCGGAGTGAAACGCAGGGGTGAATATACAGTTATTTTAAAACAAGATGGGAAATGGGATTCAATAAAAGTGCTCTTGTGGTCTGTGGGGTGTGACGGTGAAATTTATTTAATTATTTTGAATTAACTGGTTCATTCGTTTACCTGTGTTATTAGGAAATACAAAATATGTTTTTTAAGAAATTATGTGGCCTTGAATTCAGATGAGGTAGTTATGATTTTTTGTTATGTTGTATGTGAGGAAATGGTAATGACAAATCTAAGTTTTCCACCTCAGACGCAAAAATATCCGCTTTGTTGAATGTTGATTTAGACAAAAAATTCGTGATCTCCGACCCCATAACTCCAATTTGAGTCGATTCGGACCATACATGACAAAAATTATCGCCTACTTGAATATTGATTTTGCTGAAAAATATATGATTTGTTACCCCAAAAAGCCCGAAATACAGATTTTGAATCGTGTCGGACCATATAGGTAAATATTAAATCGCCATTTTGAAAAGTCATCAGTACATTGTAGCAACTTTATAGGCGAAACCCGCATTAGAATATGAAAAGTGTACAAGGAATGGGAAGCTGCTATTGGTCGTTTATGTCGTCGTATTATTCAGAAAATTCAAGTAATCGATTCCGCTTTTGACCAGAGGATGATGGGATCAAAATAAAAGTGATGGCCATCAAAGTTAATGGTCCACTATAAATAATTTCATTTCTCATTAATTTCCGAAAACTTTGGGACCATGCGTTTGAATGTAAATAGTTAAGTTAAGTACTTCTAAAAATATTCATGCAATGCATATACTTTTCCGGCGTTATAAATTTGCACACATAAATTCATATCATATCGCAGCATCCCTAATTAAATGCCTAAAGTTTTGATGTGCTATTGGTAGGTATCCAATTACATGGGTCCCAAGCCACCAGGCCTCATGTAACGAGACAAGACTAATGTAGTCAATGAGAAAAACATTGCATTTGATTAAAACATGTCCGTAGCGCCGACCCCGCCTAGGGGAAAAATAGAGGCTTCAAACTTTGTGCAGAGACTATCTCCATATATCACCTCTATCTAATGAACAAACCATTACTGCTACAAACGGAATACAGATTATCGCGGGAACGAGAGAACTGTGCTTTATTTATTCATACTTCCGTTTTACCCCTGATTTAGCACCAACTTAATGCAATAGTTATTTCGCTATTAATTCTGGAGGAAGCATTATGTACCTACATTTATCACACCTGATTATTTCGCTGTTCGAAAGCTTTTGTGCACCCTAATTGCTATTAGATTAATATTAATGGAAGAACAATTTTTCGACAAATCGTGACACGTTTGCTAAACGGCTGTTGTTCGCATTGTGTTACCGATTTCAAATAATTTTATATCAAGTCGAAGCGTTACTTGCGAATATTACAATTATTTTAGTACTGTTAGCCCAGTAGATAAATATTTCTTATGCTTCATGGACAAATATACATTGAAAATAAGTTTATTAAAACAAATATTTAAAATTATTTCAATGTACAAAGTAGGAATATAAAATCAAACTTCAATTTTAATAATTTTTTTTTGGGAGCTGCTTGCTCTTCATCATCAGATGCAACATAATTTTCGGTGCCTTTAGGATCTCCGACAAGGTCTTCGAGTCGTCAAGGTACTCAAGTTCACCAAGATCTTTATTTCTAATATTATTTTATTTCAAATCGCTGATATCTTCTAATGGTTGTTTTTCAACGTTAGAACAGTTTTTGCAATTGAAGCATGTTTGTGACAGCCAAATATTTTACTATCAGTTTCACAGCTGCAGCAGATAATTTCCAGCAATATTTCATGAATTAATGAATTATTTCATTAATTATTTATTAATAATGACGAATTAATTCTTACATAAAACAACTATTCGTACACCAAATAATGGGAATATTATTTGTCTGTCTGTCTTCATTTGTCTGTTAGCACATTTAGGTAAATATTTTGGTTGCAAATCTCACTACATTATCAATATGACTGAGTTGATGCTGTAATCAGAGCAATCAGTAACGAGTAACAAAAACCATTTTATTTATGACATTGACAAACATGAAATGGAAGTTTGAGACGTACCATGGAAATGCAGTAAATTATAAGATGAGAAACGCACAAACTTAATATTGAAAATTACGATCATAAACCATGAAAACAAAGCACGTGATAGTTGTAAATGCGCGAAATGGCAGGGCAGGTTACAGGCGAGCTATCAGAAACGAGCAAAAAAGCCATAATTATTTTTCTTTTTTAATTTTAATTATTTGAAATATTTATTTTAATATAAAATGATTTGAAATTTATTTTTGTCCATGTAGCATAAAAATTTTTTCTCGCACAAAAACGGTAATTTTTGCAAATTTTTTTTGGTAAAATTGATGTTCAAACAATGTCTTTCAGCAGCAGAAACCTTAAACGATTAATCAAATTATTTATATTCTTATTTGAAATTACATTGAATATACCATTTTGCATCACTCTCAACACTTCATTTCAATAAACAATGAAGAATTCATGACATTTACCTTACTCTTAAAAATATCTATGCCTAGGTTCTTCCAATTTTTGACAATATTTTCCATAGTAACAATACGATTTTTTTAAATTTTGACATTTAAAGTGACATTTTAAAAACCTTTTGACGTTAGGAAACGTCTTACTTTTTACAACCAGTTACGAAAAGTAAAATATTACGCAACTGGTGTTGTAAAGTTCATTTCATAGTAGGATATTTAGACCTGACAAGCTATGAGAGTGACGAGCTGTCACACCGTTACAGCCTACTGGATTGTTTTTAAACGTGTAAACGTATAAGCGCTAGCGGTCGTTCTGCAGATATCTGCAGAATAGTAACAAAATAGTACTTTTTTACATATCTTAAAGTTTATCACTAGCATCAATGCCGCAAAAAGTAGTTCAGAAGATGCGGTCAACTTCGGGTTGAGGTGGGTCAGGTACGCGAGCGTATGTATGGCATCTACGTCTCTTTCTAGTTTACGTCCCAATGCTTTGAGTTTCTTGTCTCATTTGGGAGCGAGAAAATATAACATAGACACTGACATCTATTCACTTAATCTATGCTGTGAGTGATGTATATTGTACAGGACTAGTTGAAAAAATGATCAGGAAACGTAAATTAAAAGAAATCCTTCGTAACTATTCGACCTTTCAAATTAATAGAGAAAATTCCAACTTATATCAGTTCCATCAATTCCTAAAGCCTTAGAGGTTTCAGCGAAAAAAATTATTTTCTGAAATTTTCAAAAATTTTAACTTTGACCCTTGACGATGACTCAGATATTCCTTTCATGTCTGATGAAGAAGCTGGTTGGAGTGATGATCGCCAAAATATTGTGGATGAGGAATTCAATCTGGTCTACGAAAATTTTGGTAAAGGAGCTGCGATAGTTATGCAGGTATCAGAAAGAATTACCGAAAAAAAAATTACGGACTTTACTTCGACAACTATTTTAGTTCATACAATCTTTTTGAATTCCTCTGCTCAAAATCAATCTTTGCTATTGAAACAATCAGAGTAAATAATTTTTGCCACCCTAATTTGCCCAGTGATAAAGATCTGAAAAAGATTGGCAGAGGATCTTCCGCTATCGCTCTTAGTAAGGATGGTATTGTGCTTACCAAATGGTATGACAATAGGGCTGTTGCAACGGGATCTAATTTCGTCGGAATTGGACAGGAGGATCAATGTACCAGATGGGACAAAGCTAAGAAAACTTATATACAAGTTCCAAGACCCGAATCCATAAGATTATACAACCAGAACATGGGGGGGAGCCGATAAATTAGATTAGTATTTATCGCTCTTACATTCGTACACGGATGTGGACGGTACGGATAATACGTCATGCTATTGATATGGCGTTGGTAAACTCTTGGTTGGAGTATAAACAGCAAGCCGTGGTTTGGGTGTACAGAAAAAGAAAATTTTGGATTTGCTTGGGTTCCGAGAGAGTGTTGCAGAACATTTTATTTTGTTCAGACCTGATTCTAAAAGGGAAGACCAAGTTATCAAAAAGATGAGGTTCCATTAAAAAAGACATGTAATGAATCTAGACCATATACATGCGATATGATGGCCATGATCATATGCCACTTGTAGATGAGAAAAAGGAAAATACGAGATGCAAGCTTTAAATGTGCAAAAATATAAGAATAAGAAGAATAGTACTTTTCCCAACTGGTTGCATAAATATATATTTTTACAAATATGTAAAAGTAGAGGCTTCCGTCTTGAAATTTTCAAAAATTTAACTGTTAATCAACTTTTTTTATTGAAAAATTGAATTCGCATAAAATCAGAATATAAACTATTCATTTAAAAAATGTACATTTTCACCAAATTCCATTAAAATCGAACCATTCTTACGATATAAAAATAAAAAATCAAAAAAAATATTTTTATTTTG
>CAXKVY010009607.1:0-12914 GCA_964058915.1 Tetropium fuscum
GTTTATTTCAATAAAAATACAGCCCGCTCATTCCATAACAAGTATTAACTGTTAACGTTCTATACTGTATCCAACGAGAGAATGGACTTGCACTCGAGCGAAAATTCGTCTGTTTTGGTCAGATCTCCGCCCCTTAGAACATTAGTTCAACGCCCTCAACGTCTTAATTGCCTCAGCAGGTAGCCAGGGCCGGCGCCTGGGTCCGATACCTACCTGGTACCAAATTATATAAAGTACCTACTACTGCCTACCTATTCACAGTTTGTATTTGTAGTCTCGCAAGTACGATTATTTTAGTTGTGTTGTTTACGGTTGTGAAATAAGTTTTAAATCTATTATCTACTTACGAATTTATTTCATCGAATGACGGTCCTGCGTAGCTCGTTACAGAGCCCCTCCTCGTTAGTCGCCGATGCGCAAAGCAAGTCCATTCTCTCGTTGGATAGAGTATAGATTATTAGCAAACATAATATATTAGTGAAACATAAAATATACACATGACGTTATTTTAGTCCGAAATAAAATTTAATCCTATATATTTTTGGCAACCTATCCTATAGAATGTTCCACATTTTATAATTTTTCGCTAGTTTATTGTAATATTTTTAGTGCAATGGGAATAGGATTTAACTAGTTAAGCTCATTTCTTACAAATATATTGTGCGTATTCGATTTTATTTAAAAATAATCTAATTATTTCAAAATTCCGATTTTTAGGACGTGAAGAGCCGGGTAAGGACAGGAACATTTAGAAACAAGCAGGCTTTACAGGATAAAATAATTAAAGTTTGGCAAAACATTCCCCATCATGTTATCCTTAAGTTAATTTTATATATGCCTAGAAGGTGTGCAAACATTATTGCACATAATGGTTATGCCATCATCTACAGACGTTGTGAATACTTTTAGTGTTGTTTTAATTAAGTTTCATAATGTTTATGCTGTTTTCCAAAAGAGATTAACTTTTTCTTTTTCTCCTTTTTATTATTGATTATAATAGGTACTAGTATGTACTTTTGCCTGAAAATTATATTCAGCATTATTAAAACCAAAGTATAATAAAATTGAAATTCTCCTAACTCCTAATTTTTGTCTTATGTGTTGTTGCTTTACTTTTGTCCAATATTGTAAGTCAAGGTGTCAAGTTTGTGCAAACGAGCGCGTTGGTAGATAAGTAGACGATTAGTGCAAGCTCAGAGATTTCGTTGATATGGAACGTGTTATAAAAATAATCAAGCGGATTACAGCATCACTAAGAACTAAGAAGAGCTAGAATAATTTCGCGATTTTGTACAAATTTGCTTCTCAAGCTAGTTTTTGTCGATCGATTCATTTCAATTAGCGTGCAGTAGCTGTAGGATTTTTCGGGACAACAGGTAACGAGTATTTCCCGAGGAGCATCGATTAGCCAGACGGACGTTATTTGTGACTAGGTACATAAAATAAAATCTGTATCTCTTTATCCTGTGTCATCTGTTGCCTAGCAGCCGATTAAATTACTTTTCTGAATGGATCTAGAGCGAGTTTTAATTTAAAATAGTTCCACCCTTTACTGAATATGACTAACATGAAATAAATTATTTGATATTTACAGTATCTACCTATTCGGTTGAGGTAGGTAAACTTAACAAGGAAATCCTGGTATAAGTATCGACCATTCGTGCAATAAAACTAAGGGGTGAATCGAAAAAACTTAAAAGCAAAAGTTGCAGATAATTGATAGACCTACAAGTTTTATTTGAACCTTTTTTCAACATAACCTCAAAACTATTGAGAACAAAATAAAAATATTTTTTTTGATTTTTTATTTTTATATCGTAAGAATGGTTCGATTTTAATGGAATTTGGTGAAAATGTACATTTTTTAAATGAATAGTTTATATTCTGATTTTATGCGAATTCAATTTTTCAATAAAAAAAGTTGATTAACAGTTAAATTTTTGAAAATTTCAAGACGGAAGCCTCTACTTTTACATATTTGTAAAAATATATATTTATGCAACCAGTTGGGAAAAGTACTATTCTTCTTATTCTTATATTTTTGCACATTTAAAGCTTGCATCTCGTATTTTCCTTTTTCTCATCTACAAGTGGCATATGATCATGGCCATCATATCGCATGTATATGGTCTAGATTCATTACATGTCTTTTTTAATGGAACCTCATCTTTTTGATAACTTGGTCTTCCCTTTTAGAATCAGGTCTGAACAAAATAAAATGTTCTGCAACACTCTCTCGGAACCCAAGCAAATCCAAAATTTTCTTTTTCTGTACACCCAAACCACGGCTTGCTGTTTATACTCCAACCAAGAGTTTACCAACGCCATATCAATAGCATGACGTATTATCCGTACCGTCCACATCCGTGTACGAATGTAAGAGCGATAAATACTAATCTAATTTATCGGCTCCCCCCCATGTTCTGGTTGTATAATCTTATGGATTCGGGTCTTGGAACTTGTATATAAGTTTTCTTAGCTTTGTCCCATCTGGTACATTGATCCTCCTGTCCAATTCCGACGAAATTAGATCCCGTTGCAACAGCCCTATTGTCATACCATTTGGTAAGCACAATACCATCCTTACTAAGAGCGATAGCGGAAGATCCTCTGCCAATCTTTTTCAGATCTTTATCACTGGGCAAATTAGGGTGGCAAAAATTATTTACTCTGATTGTTTCAATAGCAAAGATTGATTTTGAGCAGAGGAATTCAAAAAGATTGTATGAACTAAAATAGTTGTCGAAGTAAAGTCCGTAATTTTTTTTTCGGTAATTCTTTCTGATACCTGCATAACTATCGCAGCTCCTTTACCAAAATTTTCGTAGACCAGATTGAATTCCTCATCCACAATATTTTGGCGATCATCACTCCAACCAGCTTCTTCATCAGACATGAAAGGAATATCTGAGTCATCGTCAAGGGTCAAAGTTAAAATTTTTGAAAATTTCAGAAAATAATTTTTTTCGCTGAAACCTCTAAGGCTTTAGGAATTGATGGAACTGATATAAGTTGGAATTTTCTCTATTAATTTGAAAGGTCGAATAGTTACGAAGGATTTCTTTTAATTTACGTTTCCTGATCATTTTTTCAACTAGTCCTGTACAATATACATCACTCACAGCATAGATTAAGTGAATAGATGTCAGTGTCTATGTTATATTTTCTCGCTCCCAAATGAGACAAGAAACTCAAAGCATTGGGACGTAAACTAGAAAGAGACGTAGATGCCATACATACGCTCGCGTACCTGACCCACCTCAACCCGAAGTTGACCGCATCTTCTGAACTACTTTTTGCGGCATTGATGCTAGTGATAAACTTTAAGATATGTAAAAAAGTACTATTTTGTTACTATTCTGCAGATATCTGCAGAACGACCGCTAGCGCTTATACGTTTACACGTTTAAAAACAATCCAGTAGGCTGTAACGGTGTGACAGCTCGTCACTCTCATAGCTTGTCAGGTCTAAATATCCTACTATGAAATGAACTTTACAACACCAGTTGCGTAATATTTTACTTTTCGTAACTGGTTGTAAAAAGTAAGACGTTTCCTAACGTCAAAAGGTTTTTAAAATGTCACTTTAAATGTCAAAATTTAAAAAAATCGTATTGTTACTATGGAAAATATTGTCAAAAATTGGAAGAACCTAGGCATAGATATTTTTAAGAGTAAGGTAAATGTCATGAATTCTTCATTGTTTATTGAAATGAAGTGTTGAGAGTGATGCAAAATGGTATATTCAATGTAATTTCAAATAAGAATATAAATAATTTGATTAATCGTTTAAGGTTTCTGCTGCTGAAAGACATTGTTTGAACATCAATTTTACCAAAAAAAATTTGCAAAAATTACCGTTTTTGTGCGAGAAAAAATTTTTATGCTACATGGACAAAAATAAATTTCAAATCATTTTATATTAAAATAAATATTTCAAATAATTAAAATTAAAAAAGAAAAATAATTATGGCTTTTTTGCTCGTTTCTGATAGCTCGCCTGTAACCTGCCCTGCCATTTCGCGCATTTACAACTATCACGTGCTTTGTTTTCATGGTTTATGATCGTAATTTTCAATATTAAGTTTGTGCGTTTCTCATCTTATAATTTACTGCATTTCCATGGTACGTCTCAAACTTCCATTTCATGTTTGTCAATGTCATAAATAAAATGGTTTTTGTTACTCGTTACTGATTGCTCTGATTACAGCATCAACTCAGTCATATTGATAATGTAGTGAGATTTGCAACCAAAATATTTACCTAAATGTGCTAACAGACAAATGAAGACAGACAGACAAATAATATTCCCATTATTTGGTGTACGAATAGTTGTTTTATGTAAGAATTAATTCGTCATTATTAATAAATAATTAATGAAATAATTCATTAATTCATGAAATATTGCTGGAAATTATCTGCTGCAGCTGTGAAACTGATAGTAAAATATTTGGCTGTCACAAACATGCTTCAATTGCAAAAACTGTTCTAACGTTGAAAAACAACCATTAGAAGATATCAGCGATTTGAAATAAAATAATATTAGAAATAAAGATCTTGGTGAACTTGAGTACCTTGACGACTCGAAGACCTTGTCGGAGATCCTAAAGGCACCGAAAATTATGTTGCATCTGATGATGAAGAGCAAGCAGCTCCCAAAAAAAAATTATTAAAATTGAAGTTTGATTTTATATTCCTACTTTGTACATTGAAATAATTTTAAATATTTGTTTTAATAAACTTATTTTCAATGTATATTTGTCCATGAAGCATAAGAAATATTTATCTACTGGGCTAACAGTACTAAAATAATTGTAATATTCGCAAGTAACGCTTCGACTTGATATAAAATTATTTGAAATCGGTAACACAATGCGAACAACAGCCGTTTAGCAAACGTGTCACGATTTGTCGAAAAATTGTTCTTCCATTAATATTAATCTAATAGCAATTAGGGTGCACAAAAGCTTTCGAACAGCGAAATAATCAGGTGTGATAAATGTAGGTACATAATGCTTCCTCCAGAATTAATAGCGAAATAACTATTGCATTAAGTTGGTGCTAAATCAGGGGTAAAACGGAAGTATGAATAAATAAAGCACAGTTCTCTCGTTCCCGCGATAATCTGTATTCCGTTTGTAGCAGTAATGGTTTGTTCATTAGATAGAGGTGATATATGGAGATAGTCTCTGCACAAAGTTTGAAGCCTCTATTTTTCCCCTAGGCGGGGTCGGCGCTACGGACATGTTTTAATCAAATGCAATGTTTTTCTCATTGACTACATTAGTCTTGTCTCGTTACATGAGGCCTGGTGGCTTGGGACCCATGTAATTGGATACCTACCAATAGCACATCAAAACTTTAGGCATTTAATTAGGGATGCTGCGATATGATATGAATTTATGTGTGCAAATTTATAACGCCGGAAAAGTATATGCATTGCATGAATATTTTTAGAAGTACTTAACTTAACTATTTACATTCAAACGCATGGTCCCAAAGTTTTCGGAAATTAATGAGAAATGAAATTATTTATAGTGGACCATTAACTTTGATGGCCATCACTTTTATTTTGATCCCATCATCCTCTGGTCAAAAGCGGAATCGATTACTTGAATTTTCTGAATAATACGACGACATAAACGACCAATAGCAGCTTCCCATTCCTTGTACACTTTTCATATTCTAATGCGGGTTTCGCCTATAAAGTTGCTACAATGTACTGATGACTTTTCAAAATGGCGATTTAATATTTACCTATATGGTCCGACACGATTCAAAA
This sequence comes from Tetropium fuscum, assembly GCA_964058915.1. Lineage (NCBI taxonomy): Eukaryota > Metazoa > Arthropoda > Insecta > Coleoptera > Cerambycidae > Tetropium > Tetropium fuscum. Next base: position 5,783 of record CAXKVY010009607.1, read on the forward strand.
TCTGTATTTCGGGCTTTTTGGGGTAACAAATCATATATTTTTCAGCAAAATCAATATTCAAGTAGGCGATAATTTTTGTCATGTATGGTCCGAATCGACTCAAATTGGAGTTATGGGGTCGGAGATCACGAATTTTTTGTCTAAATCAACATTCAACAAAGCGGATATTTTTGCGTCTGAGGTGGAAAACTTAGATTTGTCATTACCATTTCCTCACATACAACATAACAAAAAATCATAACTACCTCATCTGAATTCAAGGCCACATAATTTCTTAAAAAACATATTTTGTATTTCCTAATAACACAGGTAAACGAATGAACCAGTTAATTCAAAATAATTAAATAAATTTCACCGTCACACCCCACAGACCACAAGAGCACTTTTATTGAATCCCATTTCCCATCTTGTTTTAAAATAACTGTATATTCACCCCTGCGTTTCACTCCGAAACCACAGTAAATAAAGTTACCAACCAAATTATATATATTTTAAATGAAAGCTAAATGTACTTCAAGTACACGCCTCTGTTTCTCATGACTCCATTCAACTGATTTTGGGTCGCCGAAGGGGGTGCGACCCTAAGTTGTTGAAAACGCTGTTTCATACGATCAAAACTTCACCGAAAAGTTTAAAAATTCTCACAAAAGAAAAAATAATCTACCAATATATATATATACATATATATATATATATATATATATATATATATATATATATATATATATATATATATATATATATATATATATATATATATATATATATATATATATATATATATATATATATATATATATATATATATATATATATACATATTTTTCTTTGAGGTTTTGGTTATTAAGCAATATATTGGAAAGAATATGACTAGTTTTGGTTAATATTGCTTTTAGTGTTTTGTTACATAAAATTTTCATTCATTTCATCTACATACTTTTCTAATTTTAAAATTATCAACTCCCGCAAAATGACCCTATGTTTACCTCTCTTTAAAAACTCGCTTTCGTATTTATCTGAAATAAGCTCATTAAATATTTAATAGACTTGAATAGGAACTTCAAAGAATAATTCCGATGGTTGTTTTAAGGCACCTCTTGTTAAATTTTTAAGGTATTCGCTAACGTCAACAGGTGTTTTCAGAAGAGTTGGTAAATTGTATGCAAAAATCTGAATTTGAAGTAATGTACCTATATTAAAAAATTTCTAATCATCTATTATGGGCTATTTATTGATTTTTGTAAATCTTTGCATACTATTTTTACGCCCTCAATTTTGTCCACAACTTTACTGATGTCATTTGAATTTATATGGTTTAATAAACAATCAAATTGTGACCATTTTGCGTAAATTAAATCGTTTCCTAATATCCATGAAAATTTTGAAGAGATAATTTTTTGTTACAATTATAGGACACACATTTGAATCGCAATCAACTTTAAAAAAAACTGATAAAATTCTCTGAAATTTTAAAAAGGAAATGGAACCAATTTTTCCCCTTAAATTTAAGTAAAAAGTTGTCGAAATTTAATACGTTATCACGGAGAACCCATTCCTGAAAAATAGTCTCGTCCCGATTAGCTAACTCATGTCGCCTTTCGTCTGGGTGTTTTTCGTTTCCAGAAATTCAAAAAAAAAAATATATATATTTAATTTCTCATCCTCGAATTATATAGGATGGAGTATAATATTGCCTTGATTGCGAATGAGACTGAAATTTGAGAAATTTTTGTCCGCAACTTTGTAAAAATGGCTGTAGAGAGTGCCATGCAGGTTATGCAAGGGTGGTATCGAGTCAAATCCCTTAAAATTATTTCTTTTACAACTATGCCGAGTTTAATGTTTGGCCTACTTGTCAATTTCTTTATTCGTTTCTTCTCATTAATAAAATACTCCTTTACATTGAATAATACGACCAGAGCGAACATGGTTTTCTTCCTTTAGATAAGCATTCGAAGTATGCTAATAAGACCGTTTCGTGAGTTATATTCTTCGTGTTCTTATTGGTGACCAGTTTCATATACCACCCGTGATTTTTATGACAAAGGAAATCCACGACATGTTCTGCCAAATCGTAAAGTAAACTTTCATCAGAATTACTCATTATCTAAAGTTTTAATACGTTTTCTAATAAGTTCAATTTGCAACTTGTAGCAGATTTTGAAAGTAAATTAATAATTTGTTGCTGCACTGTCAAGAAAATGGTAAATGGTAGAGGTTATCAAATGTGGCAGAGGTTGGTCAAATGGTGTTATCTGTCAAATGGCCAATGCCGGTACCTAGTGGAAGTTTTTCTGTGTACATTTTAAATGTTCTGTGTAAATTTTAAAAGTATGTTTCTTGTGTTATAAAAAACGTGTTAGTTAAAAATATACTTCCTACTTAAGGTAGGTGTCATTTACAATAAAATGCCATAAAGATATAGGCTATTTTCTAAAAAAAAGTGCAAAAAAAATAATACCCAGGTGTTTTAAAAAGTAAAATCTTAATTTTTTCCATTATGGTTTCTCAATTTTGCTTACCGAAGTGCTCAAGCAATTACGATAGTACCAATACTTATGTGTCCGTGTTTTCTTTTCCAAAAGATGAGGAAATTAAACAAATATGGATAAAAGCCATTCATATAGAGTCATCCTACAAAATATTCAGTAGTCTGTATTAGGTATTTTTCAGTCTTGTATTATAAAAATAGATAGAATGATTAGGGACGGCGGTTCTATCTTGGAGGTTCCTAGAGAGAAACCAAAACTTACAAAAAACGCTATTCCTTCAATATTTCCGAATCAACAGTCGTATATGACAAAAAAATTAGCTGTTAACGGAAAACACCCAGACGAAAGGTGACATGAGTTAGCTAATGGGGACGAGACTATTTTTCAGGAATGGGTTCTCCATGATAACGTATTAAATTTCGACAACTTTTTACTTAAATTTAAGGGGTAAAATTGGTTCCATTTCCTTTTTAAAATTTCAGAGAATTTTATCAGTTTTTTTTTAAGTTGATTGCGTGAAATGCGTGTCCTATGCGAATAAATGCGAATTGTAACAAAAAATTATCTCTTCTTCAAAATTTTCATGGATATTAGGAAACGATTTAATTTACGCAAAATGGTCACAGTTTGATTGTTTATTAAGCCATATAAATTCAAATGACATCAGTAAAGTTGTGGACAAAATTGAGGGCGTAAAAATAGCATGCAAAGATTTACAAAAATCAATAAATAGCCCATAATAGATGATTAGAAATTTTTTAATATAGGTACATTACTACAAATTCAGCTGTTGACGTTACACCTGTTGACGTTAGCGAATACCTTAAAAATTTAACAAGAGGTGCTTTAAAACAACCATCGGAATTATTCTTTGAAGTTCCTATTCAAGCCTATTAAATATTTAGTGAGCTTATATATATATATATATATATATATATATATATATATATATATATATATATATATATATATATATATATATATATATATATATATATATATATATATATATATATATATATATATATATATATATATATATATATATATATATATTATATATATATATATATATATATATATATATATATATATATATATATATATATATATATATATATATATATATATATATATATATATATATATATATATATATATATATATATATATATATATATGTATATATATATATGTATATATATATATATATATATATATATATATATATATATATATATATATATATATATATATATATATATATATATATATATATATATATATATATATATATATATATATATATATATATATATATATATATATATATATATATATATATGTATATTGGTGGATTGTTTTTTCTTTTGTGAGAATTTTTAAACTTTTCGGTGAAGTTGTCGTATGAAAACGCTGTTTCATACGATCAAGTATGAAACAGCGTTTTCAACTTAGGGTCGCACCCCCTTCGGCGACCCAAAATCAGTTGAATGGAGTCATGAGAAACAGAGGCGTGTACTTGAAATACATTTAGCTTTCATTTAAAATATATATAATTTGGTTGGTAACTTTATTTACTGTGGTTTCGGAGTGAAACGCATCACGTTGATATGACCTCCACTGACCTGAAAAATATCTATAAAACTAAAAAGAGAGACGTGTTCCCTTAAAAAATTACATACTACAATATTTAGATTTATGTGTTTATTTATACCATTGTTTCAAATCTTGCGACAGGTTTTTCAACTGAAGTAGAGTCCCGATTAAACTGTCAGTGACGTTATTAATACGGGTTATAGGAACTATGAAGTGGCACAATTAAAATCGATTATAAATAGTAAAAAAAAAACAACTTAAAACAGAGTTTAAATAATATTTTATAAAAAAAGTTACATACATCAGACCACTACATCTTCAAAATGGCAAACTTGAAACTTTGTGGTGTTTAAGGTCACTCAATGTAAATCGAGTTTTTGATACAGCTGATGATTTAACATAAAATTATTTAACTTAAAAGCTTTTTACCTAGTTTTATTTGTAGCCTAGGTAAATTTACATATTGTGGGTTTTAAATTTTGAAAACTGAAAAGGTCAAAACCAAAACCGATTATAGCTGGAAAATAATCACTCGGACATACTGTTTTTACTGATAAATTGGGAAAAGGGCTGTATTTGTCAGACTTAGGAATCCGTTATATAATCCTATAACTTTCTTTAGATAATCCTTTAAATTTCTAAAAGAGTCCTCTAATAAACAAGAACTATTCATTTATTTAGCGGAAAGTCTTAAATACGTTAGACATGAAATGTCATCTGGTGGTAACTTGTTGGTAGGTTGGCGACCATACTACATAGGCCTCGGTGACCCTTTTTTTTTTAAATAAAATATAGAACAAACCTGAGTAACATGTAACATATAACTTGTGGAAATAAAGAGGAGCCAGATGGTAGAATTTCTCTCTATGTGAAAGATGGTCCAGAATAGAGCAACATTCATACTAGTTATACTCGGTTTTGGAAATAAATGAGTGACGCTCATACCCGCTGTCTTCATCTTCCGTCGTTTAAATAAACTCGCTGTATTCGTCTTGGCCATTGAAACGCTATGTGAGTAACTCTAATTTATTTCCGAAACTGAAGATGGATTCTATACAGATGTTGTTGATGTATACAGATGTCAATGAATTATGGTTTCTATACGGTGTTAGAAAACAATCAAAGATACATTCAAGCTCGCATTATTGTGAATAATGTGGGGCCTCAGAAGCCACAAGCTCTTCGTGGATTCCATGCGTTCTCAGGATGTGAATCATTAACTAAATTAATGCGCCGCCCATGTTCGTGATAGACATTTTTAATTTTACGAAATAGGATGTCGTACGGAACATTTTTAATGTATGATTTATTCTCTTTTAGTTATAAAAACTGAAACGGTAGCTATTTACAATTTTATTAATGCAAAATCTGCAAACATGCTTATTTGTTATTAATATAATTTCTCCATCCTCAAATTATATAGGATAGAGTATAATATTGCCTGTATTGGAAAAATATTAAATTTAAGAATTAAAAATGGCGAAATCGGGTGTCCTACGGGTCAAATATCTTAAAATGTCGTCTTTTAAAACTGTGCACAAGTTTATGCTTGTATCACAATTTGTCGTATTTTTTCTCGCGGGAAATGGACTAAACTGCATTAACACAGCAAGTTCTATCCGAAAAAAATATAATTTACATTAAAAACAATTTTTATTAAATAATACAAAAACGCGATGCTTAATTACTTTTGTTAATCTTAATCAGCGTTAAAAATACCGCTAGTTAGCTAGTTTAATCGATTTTCTACCTCTAGTAATTCGGATGAACATGTTTCTAGAAATGCATTAAATCAACACATGAATTTATTATCTGTTGTCCATAATTTCACTTGATATTGTAACATTATTAACAGATGGCTTATAAACTGCAAAAGCGACCGAGATTTTCTTATAAATAAATACAGTACAGCAATAAAGAGACGATAAAAGCACCAAGGAAAACAAACTTTATCCGCAATAATTTTAATGCTATTTTCACAACCCGAATTACGTAAATGAAAATTAGGGACGTTATTTATCAAGTTTAATATTTTTTTACCATCTGGAACATTAATGTTGGACGATTAAAAAAGAATCCAATATTTTACCAACATCGGATAAATTTAAATACATATCGGTGACGGATATTCAATTTTGAAACGGGACTAAATCCATCAATTAAATTTTAATTGCGGTTTTGGGAATTGTGGTCAATGTAAATTAACGTAATTGATGTATCCGTAATGGATTTGTACGAGCGGTGGCTTCGCGCTTGTTGAAAATGTATAAAAAGATAATGAAACTCACCGGCACCAAAAATCTTCTGACTTCTGCCAAAGCGTAGGCAATTCTGGCATGGGCCTCTGCTGGGGTGGCAAACGCGCTTATTTCTACGTGCAACTCTTCGCTCAAATGCTGAAACTTTGGGTCACCACTTACTCGTAGCTCTTCTTCCTGTAAAAAAATATTTGTACACAATTATTTGTACGCAATTTCGAAACACAACTGAAATATTGATGGCATAATTATTAAATTAAAGTTAATGAGTATCTAGCTGTTGGTTGGACCTAGTTACTTAATCAGTAAGAACTGATTGTAATAGATGTAAAGTTTGATCAAAAACTAACTATTGTCTCATTCGTCTCATTTTATTCATTATCTGTTTTCAGAAAAAATATTGTTGTAGTTTCTGCTTTACATGTTAGTTACATTTTTAGAATATCCTACGTTCTATTGGTCAGTTCAGAATTGTTTCGTACAATTGTGTTCATCATCATTAATTGCACACATCTGTAAATTTAAAAGAACTGTGATGTTGGACATATTTTCTCATAGTTTTTATCTCAGGAAATAGGTTAACAAACTAACAAGTGATTTTAACTAACAAATTTAAACGAAATGTTTGTTGGAATATTATATCAATAATAATTATAATTTATGTTTGGAATGTACACAGTGTTCATGCTGCGCCCGAAATAAAGTACATTATTAATTAGGTCACCACTGTCACCACTTATGGGTTCAGGAAACTCATTATAGAATGTTTCCCTAAGGGTCGAA
>CAXKVY010009608.1:0-13602 GCA_964058915.1 Tetropium fuscum
GCAATGGTTTTTGTTTTGAATTTCCTATAATAACGTATTCTAAGTACTTATTTAATAGCTCAGAAGAGCTAAACGTTTATATTTTCAAAAATTATTCATATAATTGTATGTCTTTTTAAATATTGCAGAAAATATACTATAATGTATAACTATGTGCTTAATACCGAATATACGAGTATGATAGTCCCACTATGGATTGTACTCATATGTGAATAGCTTTTAATAGCTTGATTTGTTAATTTAAAAACATTCTGTATACCCTCACTTAACTCATCCTCTTGGAAATTGCTGTCAGTTTTTCTATTGTGTCAAATTATCCTATAATAAGTAGTAAATCATAAATTTACTACGGTAATTCCATTTTTAACTTAGCATTCTGGCAAATTAGGCACATATTTCACCTTAGCTCTATTTTGAGCCTATTATTGTTATTTTGTGCTGATTTTTTTCCTCTTCTCATTAGAGTTGTTCAGCAATGCTTACACCGAACCCTTTCAGTTTCCTTGAATTTCGTAATATATTTTTTCTAATTTTGACATGTAAAGTGACACTTTTCAAAACCCCTTGACGTTAGGAAACGTCTTAGGAACATTAGGAAAAATATAAAATTGGTGAAAATTAGAAAAAAATCTTGTATGAAACACGTTCTGAAACCCGATTTTGTGTAACTAGCATCCTTTTGCGGAACTCTCTAGCGCTCATTCCGCAGAAACCATACCACATAATAGTACTTTTCCCATCTGGTTACATAAATAGCTATTGTTTCTTATTAAGATTGGCGACAAATTTAATTGTGTATTCCTATTGTGTAGTAGTATATTACTTAATGAGTGAATGATGTCAGTTACTACATGAGCATGAAATTTGAGCACGAGCCGTAGGCGAGTATTTTATTATACGAACGTAGTAATAGTCATTATTCATGAATAAGGTACGATATTTTATCCACAGATGTTTGATTGAAGTTAGTGACAAATGACTTGTCACGTAGGCAACTGATCGTTATTTTACGTATATACTTGGTTGTCGCAATACAAATAAAGGTCACACCACGCAGAAAATCGCTTAACAACGGTGATCAATACGTGTTCTGATTGACCATAAAACCATTGCGCAACGAAAAACTGAAGTGTAATGAACATCATTACGTTTCAGTTATTGAATGGACATATTTTTCAATCGTAGTGGATAATCGTTATTTATATCGTCTAAGGACTTTGATAATAATAAGTTTATATAAAATATTTATACTAATGATTCATATAATTTGGAACATTTCACTCTCTTGGGATCTGGTGTCAATTTATTGTCACCAGATAGTTTATTATAGTTTATTTTATATCTATTGGGTCATATTATCCTTGTCCTAAGGAATATATCATAAATTTACCCTCTAACTAGGGGACCGCTTTGAGTTTCACCTGTAAATCTTATCTGTTAGCTATGATAACCACTCACCAATTCCATCCTAGTTTTGAGTTATTGTCTCTTATAAGTATGTCGGTGTACCTAGATAAAGGAGAAAATGGCCAAAACAACCCAATCCATGCACGAAGCTGCAAATAGATTCAGTACCCTGATGTACGCACAAACGAAGAACTCTTGATGTGACATTTAATACAATTTATTTTTTTGAATATTGAAATTAATAATTTAATATTTGTTGTGAAATTTTCCTGCAACGCAAAATCAACAAACGAATAGTCACCAAGAAATCCCGATATGCGCCCTATTTAACATATCTATTAGTATGTTGCAAAGATTATCTTGGCCATGAGTGATGAACAATTAAATCATATGGGTCTATGACTTTGGTGTTAACATCAATTTTTAAAATCACTCTGTTGACTGTTAAATGACATAGTACTAAATTCAAGAACATTCCGAACATCTTACCTGGTTCTATTATCGATATTTTTCCAGTTAATAGCAATACAAAGTTAGGAGTTTGGTATTATCGGGATTATCCACTTAAAATAAATTGCAAACGAGCATTATATTGCCCCTTATTTAAAATTTCCACCCACCTACCCCTTGGGTACTTTATTGTATTTTGTGGGCAGGCAGGAGAACGTTCTATTAGATCCTGCGAACACAGAGGTTGGCAATACGAGGTTAAGCTAAGCATATAAGTAAATATAGTTAATGTTGTGTATTCAGTAATTTATACCAGTTTGCAATATTAGTTTGCCTTGCACTTAATGAAATCAACACCTTAGAACTTCTCCAGCAACAAATGAACAAGATAATCCTATAGTTTATATACTTTACTTTGGTAACTGTGTTCTATAAGGTAAACATTTGGAGGGATCCTCTTGCAAATTGAATTAAGGCCTTTGGCAGTGAGGTAATTATGGCACTATGTACTATGTACACCTAGCGGTAATGTCAGTAATATTTTCTGCTTACAAATATATATATTTATATATATATATATATATATATATATATATATATATATATATATATATATATATATATATATATATATATATATATATATATATATATATATAGCCCTACTTTGGTGAGCTACGTGAAATGTATTTTTTTAAATTTATTAAATTAGTATTTTATTACCTTTTTATTACAAGAATTTATGTAATGTACACAACAAAAGGACAAAGTGAAACATATACATTTTCAAGAAAACAACTAATAATATGAGTTATGTGCAATTTGGAAAAAACGTTTATTATCTATCTATATTTACTTTGGTGCTTTCTTGATTAGTTATTCAACTCTTAATTTATAGACTCTCTGAAAAGGCTGTGAGCTTAATATGTTGCAAATTAATGTTAAGTAATATGGCTGTTTTTTCTAGTTTACTATTGAATTATGTATTGATTTTCTTATTATCTCATTATATGGATATTACCTTCAAGATGCTAAGATAAGTGTTTGTCTTTATTAAGCTTCTACTCTACTTATATTTGTTTATACGAATCCGTAATCTATTTGATTTCATTTGCTAGCAAATATTTGTATTTCGGTACCTGTTTAAAGTATCTACTTTTGTGAAGCTGTAGTGATTCCTTCTCCTCTTTTAGGAAGTATTCTGGAATACCTGCAGCACTGGACACCTAGATCATATGCTGTAAACTGCTTCTCCAATTACTGATTTCCTGGCCTCCATAACCTCTCTACGTCCACTTGAGTAAGTATTTATTCTCTTCTACCTGTTTTTAATTATGATTTGCTTCTAAAATTATTCCCCATTAAATCCTTGTCTTCACCATTTTCTAATTTTCTGGTTACTAATCAATAATATTATTTTAAACAATAGTCTTTGTTTTATTTTAAATTGTGCACTAGATATTTTGACTGTTTTTGTGATGTTTACCTATCTTTTTAATGTTTGCAGCACTATCACACTGAGTTTTTATTTTCACTATCATTGTTAGTTTACCTCTTAACTCTTAACCTCCTATTACACTTTGAATACATGTCTTTTACATAATTAACCTATATATATATATAAATATCTTTTACATAATTAACCTATATATATATATAAATATATATATATATATATATATATATATATATATATATATATATATATATATATATATATATATATATATATATATATATATAATGTCTATTTGCTTTTATGTTGATGTATTTAATCTAATATTGTGTTTTTTATAGTCTAGCTGTTGTCTCGCTATAGACTTTGAACTTTTGTGACAGGTAGTGTCATTGAATCGTCAGAAATCTGAAATATTCAGAAATATTCACAACAATCACATTTATTTCCCGGTATATTATAGAATATGTTTGTATTATACATGTTTTAGCTCATTGTTAGTCTATTTTATATAGCATTTCGTTACCTGATATTTGTCAAAACTTGTATTATTAGTGTACTTCTGCTAAAATCGAGTCATGCCAAGAATTGTGCTTTGTTAACTATAAATATATATTTTAGGAAACTGTTGTCTAGCATTTGACTATGTAATCTTACTTTATACATCTTCAAATATATATAAACCCAATTTTATATAATTTTATATTTGTTATTGAGTAATGACTTTTGTATCAATAATGTACTAGGTATTCAGTTATGTTTATCGTTGGATATATTTTCATTTTAATATATATATATATATATATATATATATATATATATATATATATATATATATATATATATATATATATATATATATATATATATATATATATATATATATATTAGCTTTGAAATTCTTTGCTATATTTATTTGTTTTGTGAAAAGTAATCTTGGGTTTGTAGCATTTCATTACATGTAAATGCTACAAACCCAAGATTACTTTTAACAATATATATATATATATATATATATATATATATATATATATATATATATATATATATATATATGCCTAATTGTGAGCCGAGAATATTCGTCTTTTTTTGCTAAATACGTTTAGTCTTGAAATAATTAAGCAGCATTTTTAATCTTGATAATTAGTTTATTGCTAATAAACTTTCCCGAGTTGAAATCATCAAGTCGCAGCTCAAATTTCTTCCGAATGAAAAGGCTTTATATAATCCGGATAAAGGCGGTGTTTATTGCAGACCTTCATTCGAGAGCTTTCTTTGATTCAGGGCCATTTAACTTCATAGCGTGTTAACGTTTTAATAAATATCTATTAAATTTATCTATTAAATATATATATATATATATATATATATATATATATATATATATATATATATATATATATATATATATATATATATATATATATATATATATATATATATATATATATATATATATATATATATATATATTATTTAATCTTTATTAAAATTATAAGTGGAAATAATCCCAAATCAGAAACTGCATTGCTTAGCTAATAGTATAATGCTTTCAGCTGAATGAGCATCAACTCAGCAAGCCTAAATATATCATATTAAAATTAGGTGCTGGTAAATAGTATAATATGTATAATAGTATAATATGTTTGCAAGGCATGTAAATTATGATTTTTTTAAATATATTACACATCTAATAATAACAATAATAATAAAGTTCTGACCCACTGGTCACTTACCACAAGCACGCGTTGGCTGTTGGTACTGCCTCAGTGTACCTCAGATATACCTCCGTGAGTAGGTATATTTGAGCCACAGAGAAAGATAGACAGGGTATAATTATTACGTCATATCAAAATTACATTAAACATAATGCGAAAATAATTTTAAAACTATATTTTTAATGTATATTTTTAAAATTAGGTATGAGATTAAAACTGCAAAAATACCCCTTTTGGGGATACCTACTTTTTTGCCCCCACCACTTTAGCAGAACTTCGGCGAGGGGGAAAACCTAGAATAGTCATATTAGGCACCATTTGCAGCAATTATTTCCGATTTGAATACTAAGTCTACTGGCCTATTGAAACCATTGGCGGAACATGTAATGCTACTACATGGTTTTTAATTTAATTTAATTTAGATTCTAAAAGAGTTGCATATTCTAAGTCTAAAATAAACAATATTATTTTAGACATATTTTTAACTAAAAAAATAGTAACATCTGGAGGTGTTAATATTTTGTCAAAATATTCACCATCTATAGCTGCTCCCCGCCGTATGTATTTCCTTAGCGAAGCATTTCTGGAACAATTTATATGGCAAACTAGTATTATTTTTAGATGTAGAATATGCGAATATATTGTCGCAACTACAATTATGGACACCCTGTATATTTCGATATAAAATCTGCTTTTGAATAAGTGACGGAACATTTGTAGCCCAATAGTAATAAAATTAAGTCACACGTTTGATGAACTATGAAGATATTTGCCATCAGAATGAGATGTTCGAAATTGGTTTTGGGCAGTGCGAACCGACCGGAAATGACCAATGGACGAAATCAATCGAACTTTGACTTCACGTCCGAAGAGATACGAAATATAATAGGGTCACAATACAGGAAATTAAAATATAGGTAGCTACATAAATACGACCGCACCATGTTTGATCAAATATTAACGATTTATTTGCATTATATATTAAATTGGCACTATGTGGGAGAACAGCACAAAGTGCACTATCGGGCATTCTGTCAGAAATGTAACCGAATTCGATGTCAGCCCAAATCCAGTTGATAATACAGTGAATAAAATATGTCTATTATAAAACGTTCCGTTTAACAGTAGAGGTGGTGAAAATTCAATAGACGTCGGCAATCTTTTACCCATCTCTTAAAAGCAAATATAGGTTAGGAGATTTAATAGCAGGAAATAGAGTTTGTTCATTTTCAATTTATTTCTGTTTTAACAAGGTTTAAAAATATTTCTAAGTTAGTTCTAGCTAGAACCCATACCAATAATTCATAGTTAATGTGTGCTATGATTCTTAACTCATGAACATTTAAAAAATAATCATCCAAAGTATAGTCGTTAACCTTTTGGGTAAGTACCGAGGAGTAACATTTCGTACCCCTCGAATACAAAATTTATTATTATTATTATTATTATTATATATATAAAAAAAGAAATTCTAACTAATATTGTCACCCACATCATAACCTCTAACAATAATTTCGGTAACCTGGATCATCATTAACTGTAGTTAATATTGTGGGGTATAGCAAAACCCCTTTTCCAAATCTAGAAAAACAATCCTTTGGACGTTGCAGTTACTGTCTAAGATTATATTCTTGAAAAAAAAGTTTTATGTGGGATATTGCCCCAAAATTATGTAAAAGTATGTCTAAAAACGCCTATAATGTATCGGATTCAACACTGAAATATTTTACCCGATTTAAAAATGATGTTAATCTTCCTGACACCTGGCCTTATGGTAAAATGTCGATGTTTATTAGTGTATCACGGTAGGCCAAGATAAAATACTGAAAAACATCAAGTATCTAGAGCTGAATTATTCTGGTTTGTTTGTGATGCTGTAGGTAAAACGTAGGTAGGTATTTATAATGAGGAAATTGCGCCGGGCGTAATTTGGCCCAAAGCAAAGGGCCCAGTTTATGACATAGGTATGTAATTTCGGCCGGAACTGTAAAGTTTATAATAGGGTATGAGAATTTCCCGATTTAACTGCATATCTAAATAAAATTAAAAATCTAAATGAAATTATAGTTATATAGGCTAAATTTAAATTTAAAAATTTTTGGTTAGCAGGTAATTTTCAGTTGTGGAGGATTTATTAAAGCCTGATATTTTCACACCCCCATTTTTTTGTCTTCAACCTTCAACTATAAAACAAAATAACCGGCGCGCGTACGCACCCGTTTGAGTGGTGAGTACAGCTGTGAGCGTGGGCTCATGGGCTCAGTCGAGTTCGCCCGGAATTCCGTTGAAAACGCGTGATAAGGCGCGTTTACACGTTCCGAGCTGTCGTGCTAGCTGATAGAGTCAGATACTGTCGGTCAGTTACTGAGCTCATGTAAACATGTCGTGCGAATTACCCATCGTGCGAGCTGGCGAGTAACTGGCATGGCGAATGGCGAGCTACTTCAAAATATTTTGTTCTACTGTCCACTGGCTCTCCCCCACCATGCAAAGTCACTGGCTCATCTAAACACACATCAGTAGTTGACTAGGCGGTAGCTCCCTAGGGCAGTGTGGATCATTACGTGGATTATCGTTATCATCACGTGGATCATCAGCATATAGCTTTTTAATTATAGTACAAGTTGCTCCCAGAGATCTCTTACGCAGCCAGTCTCTTTTCTTTTTAATTTCTTCACGTAGCATGTATGCTAATTCATGATCTAATATTAAAGAAAAAAAATAAAATTAAAAGAAAAAAGTAAATCGCATCGTGTAAACAGTATATGCCAGTACCATAGCTGCCGAATAGCTTGCCTACCCAGTAGGAAGACTTACTGGCTTACTATTTACTCAATAACTGGCACCGTGCAAACGCGCCTATAGAAGCGTGCCGTTTCCATGGCAACCGACTATTTGCTACTATATACTTGGCCGTTCACCATTCAGCCTGGGCACCCGGCCGCAGACGGCAGGTTTACATTTTACTCCATAGGCGGTGCAAGCGGTCACTGAACGCAAATGTAAATGTAAGTGTAAATAACATAGCAAATATAGGTATATTAGATGTTAGTGAATGTTTTATTTAATTGAATTGAATTTGAAGAAAAAATATGAATATGAGACAATAATTAATTACTTGATCGTCATTTGCCTTCCCTCACCAGTCGCCGCTGAATTTTAGATATATTACCAAGCGCCAGACTTACTGCAAATACTATTGACGGTAACATTCCTTGATCCCTATACTTTCATGTTTCTTATATTTATAGTTTATAGTTTACTAACATTTCATGAAAAAATTTAGGTCAATATAATCTTCTTCCTGCAGCAATTCGGATCGTGCAACTTGTATAATGTGTTGCATATTTAAAATCCTTATTCTTCGATATAAATTATTTAAATAGTGGTAGGCGATGTAATCTCGAAAAACCTGCTACAAATCTGTAATAAATTTCCTAATCTAGTAGCTATAATCAAGTGGAATGAGGAGTGTTTTAAAATTCAAATAGGGCTGTTCGTCTTGATAAAAACTGCCGAGACGCAAAAATAAGGATGAAGTGTTTTGATTTATGCAACACTATGCCATTTGCATTAGAAATTATATTTGCAAAGTAACAGGAAATAACGGAGATTCGATCAAATATTTATAGGAGCCGGATTTATATTACCTACCCATAAAAATTTAATAAATTAAAAATCCCTATGTACATTATTTATATTATCACTTCTAGAATATATAATTCAAAAACCACACACATGTAAGTATGTACAGGGTTTTCTTTCATATTTTAACAACTACAGGGTTTATTTAAAACATATGCGAACATTTTAGGACTTTTTGTCAACCGTCAAAATTACTTATATAAAAAATAAATGACTTGAAAGCGTCAAGATTTTAATTAATTAACTTTTTTAAATGGAACGCCCTGTATATTTTAAAATTTTTGTAATAATACCGTTTTTAAAATATATGAGAAACAATGTATGTATGGTAGAAAATAACAAAATGTAAGAAAACATGTTTTAATAATACGAATGAAAGGAACAAAAATATTATTACTATTATTAGAACCCATTATGTTGTTGATTTAATTTCCATTTAAAATATAACCTCCCCCATCATACAGGCAATGTATACAAAACAAGGAGGTCTATTCGCAAAAGGTCGGAAAGAAAGGGAAGTTGGTGGGGTGGTAGACTTGCGTCTCCCGAACTGGGAGTAAATCTTAGTTTTCCATCTCGGGGGTTGCCACTCAAGGTGTGAGGGGATGAAAACATCCCGAATTTTCGGTAAATAGGGACGTTGTTGTACCTAAGTGATATCGCAAAAAAGTTCAAATAAACTATGTAGAAAACAAAGTGCATAATTTTTGGTCTATTCATTTTTCGTTTCTGAACAATAGTTTTAGTTTTTAACGAAACCTAACAAGTCAGGCAAGTGCAGACTCGTAATCCGCGATAAAAATTTGATTTTGATGGAAATTGCAAATCAACCCCCAAATTTGGCGCGCAGTAGAATGAAAACTAATGGTCAAAAACGAAAAATGAATAGGTTACCAAAAACATCCTGACATACAAGTTTTCTACGTTCCGTCGGAATCTGGGGAAAAAGTAGTATAATAGAACAAAGAGCAGCCGAAGTGTTCCAAAAATTGGCGAGTTTTGAGATATCTCGATATCTCGATTTCCAGATATCTCGAAAACGGTGCATTGTAGTGAAAAAAATGTATAAAACTAATTATGTAAAAAGTATGATAATAAGGTTTCAATTTTATGTAGGTAACATTTCGCTAAGACGCCGACGTGCCTTTCTCGCGTTATAAAAAAATCATAAAGCGGGACCTTTATATCCCCATCCCCCCTGAAGCGGACGGGCTAGGGGCGGGGACTTTCAGTATATGTCCTCAACTACCCCCAACACATTCCTGAAGCGAAAAGTTTTCCTCTGTTCCATGCGCTCTACCTTTTTGGTCATTCATTTGCTAGACTAATTCATGAGTTGACATTCTTGTTTTATTATATCCTGTAAAATCTGGATATTTCAAGGTATGTTGTAATATACTTTGTTGTTTAGATATATCCACATAAAGCAGTCAAGTGGGGATGGCTCGGGGCTCTTTAAATGTCAATTATTATGTTCTCGCCTCCCAAGCCACAACTGATATTTTCCAAAACTCCATTAAAGTTTTGTAAGAAAAAAAGTTCCCCTTCGTTTGTTACAACAGTTCCCATTTTCTGTTGCATGATTTGTTATAACTGTTTTTTAGGTTGTTTAGATTAGAAGCAATGTTATAGTAATTTTTTTATTGTAAGTAAATGGTTTATTAAGTTCTGTAGATGAAACCCGAGAAATCAACATATACTTTCAACACCTTTATGTCACTTTTCTCTACTTTCTTGCGCCATTAACTTTTGTCTCAATTTTGAAAAAAAAAGGTAATTTGTATACATAAGATGTATCGGTCGATGTCTTAAAAAAATATCTGTGAAAATAAATCGACTCTCTTAGAGAGTATGGATTTTTTGCTGTTTTTTTAAATTTATTCTTACGTCTCCACTTCCCATTTGCTTAGAATCGTAGATAATAACTACCTGTATTTAGATGTTGCTGTACATTTACAAGAAAAATATGTAAACAACTGTAACAAAAAGTTACACTTTTTTCTTCGTGAAAATGCCCACTAATGACTGCCATTACTTACAAAACTGCGCCACCATAAATTTTTTACTTTTTCAGCTTGGTAGGTACGTGTAAAAACAAGCATCTGGATGACATTAAATTTTGTGGCAATAAATAACGCAGCTACGACTCTAATCCTGAATTATGATGGAATATACCTCGTATGCGTCAGGGACGACTTATTTAGGGGTGTTAGGATATAAGTGTTTGCTCTACTATATATCTTGTGATCTCCACGCGAATTTGAAAACAACCACCAAGCATCTGAGTAATTAATACGATATATATATATATATATATAATATATATATATATATATATATATATATATATATATATATATATATATATATATATATATATATATATATATATATATATATATATATATATATATATTTATATATATATATATATATATATATATATATATATATATATATATATATATATATATATATATATATATATATATGTATATATATATATATATATATATATATATATATATATATATATATATATATATATATATATATATATATATATATATATATATATATATATATATATATATATATATATATATATATATATATATATATATATATATATATATATATATATATATATATATATATATATATATATATATATATATATATATATATATATATATATATATATATATATATATATACAGTGAGCTCGTAAAGTTTGGAATAAATTCAATTAATCGTTATTGAAGGATTTTCACAGGAAATCCTCGGACACGTCAACTTTATTTTATAAAATGTCACTTTTTTCAGCCATCGATTTTTTTTTTGTTTTGTTCGTTTTTGAGCTAAAAAACGAACAAAACAAAAAAAAAATCGATGGCTGAAAAAAGTGACATTTTATAAAATAAGGTTGACGTGTCCGAGGATTTCCTGTGAAAATCCTTCAATAACGATTAATTGAATTTATTCCAAACTTTACGAGCTCACTGTATATATATATACACACATATATATATATATATATATATATATATATATATATATATATATATATATATATATATATATATATATATATATATATATATATATATATATATGTATATATATATGTGTGTGTATATATATATATATATATATATATATATATATATATATATATATATATATATATATATATATATATATATATATATATATATATATATATATATATATATATATATATATATATATATACATATATATATATATATATATATATATATATATATATATATATATATATATATATATATATATATATATATATATATATATATATATATATATATATATATATATATATATATATATATATGTATATATACATATATACACATATCTCATAGTCCTCGATTCGTCGCGTATGCTTTAAAGTTAGAAGGGAAAATCTTGATATTGATACATTTGGAATTTTCTTACCTCATGTACTCTCATGTTTTCGATGCTAATCCTGTAATGGCTAGAACCTCACATAACCACTAAGATTCACAAACTAACTTTGTCGAATAATACAGAATTTCGTTGGTTGAGAGATTAATACAAATAACTTCAAACCAGGTTATATGTATATATTTAACGATTTAACGTAATAAATTAAGACAACAGTGTTATATTGAATTACACACCTGCTATACCAATAAAAGCGTATACTTGTTATTCAGAACACTGCATTTTACTACGTTGCCAAGGTAACAATTTCCTGCCATATCTTATTACATATCGTTTCACATGTATTTCTGCATAATCTACATATACTTGTTTTCAATTCAAAGAATTGTTAATATTGGTACACTTATCTGATACTGCTGAGCTGGCTTAGCAGAGTACGTCAATACTCGTAAAACCACTTTTCAAATCAGTTGTCACCTAGTTATAATACCCGCAACATGCAATAAAGTTTATACGAATCACTTTGTATTTTTATTAAGATAGCTCTATCTATCCTCAAAATAAAACAAATGGTTTTTAAAAAGACAAATGTCAAATCAGTGATCTAACATCGGACACGTCGATTTTTATTTTTAATTCCGCTTATTTTGGTGTAATATGCAATAAGATGGCGCCATAGGTGTTCCGAATATGACGTCATTGATATATTTATTAAATGGCAACCATATATTTTTCCAGCAGATTCTTATAGACGAACTCTTTATGAGTTCAGCAATATAGCATACTTTATATTTATTTTGAGAAACAGAAGTTTAAACGAATTAATAAAAATGTAATCATAACAAATCTACGACTACACAAAAATACCATACTGCTGCATTAAAAATATTATAAATAACATTTGGAAGACGCAATATTGTTCCTAAACACAATTAATTTAATATGACCAATATAATAATAAAAATACAGAAAATAATTAACAACTTAACTCAAGAAAACTAAAAGTAAAACGTAGTAAGAAACAAAGAACATAAAAAAGAATAGACGTATATATTGTAGGTATTCGAAATTGCGACCGTTCTCTCTTAAGCACAACTCTACACCATTGAATTTTCACGCTACTTTTGTAACGCACTGTATATATATATATATATATATATATATATATATATATATATATATATATATATATATATATATATATATATATATATATATATATATATGTATATATATATATATATATATATATATATATATATATATATATATATATATATATATATATATATATATATATATATATATATATATATGTATATATATATATATATATATATATATATATATATATATATATATATATACATATATATATATATATATATATATATATATATATATATATATATATATATATATATATATATATATATATATATATATTAGCTTTGAAATTCTTTGCTATTCATATTT
>CAXKVY010009609.1:0-22924 GCA_964058915.1 Tetropium fuscum
GGCCGTAATGTTGTTAAAAATGAGATTTTCTGGCTCTTACGACTAAGAGTTTTTATTAAATAAGAAATATGCAAAGTATAGTGAGTCAAATATAAACTGTTTCCCATGTAACACAGGTAACATTATATTCTAGGAAATAGAGAATATTACCTGGAAAAAATAGGAGGATTTAGTTTTTTGAACTTCCATATGTTTTTTGTGTCGCCGATTCTGAATTTTTCACTTACCACTGAAAATTCCTACCGTAAATACCGCTATTTTTTAAAAAATGGTGACAAAAACAAGTATTTTTAGAACTATTTAATTTTTGTTAATTAAAAAAATATATATGATCTCTAGAAATTGATTAGAGGAAGCCAGAAAAAAAACCAAAACTACTTAACAATTTAGAAAAATTGATCATTCATCAAAAATTGATCATTCTCCATCAGGTTCCCCGATGTCTTCGTCTAGACCGTTTACAAAGATGTTGTTGCATTGAAGGCACATCATCGAACATCGCAGCCTGCTTTTCCGAAAGCTGCTTGGCAACTTTTCTTGCATTTGCAAGATATGAACTTTAAAAGCTGCGGTTTAGCGGGAGGCAAAGAAGTAGCGACTGGACTGCGTCTGTTCTTTTCCAGCCCAAATCTTCAGCTTTTAACTAGTTCTCGTTCCAAAGCTGCACTTGATGGTATGTGCGGTGTGAATGGTGTTCAACTGCGACTTCGGCAGGAGGCAAATTTGCGTAGTTATACTTGCTGATGTACGCCTTTCTAATAAATGCTTTATGCTGAACGTATTCAAACCTGAATTTTCAGCGCTGCATCCTTAGCGAAGTAGGAATTGATTGCCCGCGTTTGCGTTTGGTTTGAGGAAAAGCTTGACGGATGGCAGTAAATCATAATAATCAATTAGTAGTGGTACTAATAAAAAGTAAGTAAATACTCAGCAGTAGTAAATCGTAAGTAGTAGTAGTAGCAAATAGTAGTTGGTTTCATTTGGTTTGTGGAAAAGCTTGACGGATGGCCGTAAATAATAATAATCGATTAGTAGTAGTAGTAGTAGTAAAGTAAATAGTCGTCAGTAGTAAATCGTAAGTAGTAGTAGTGGTAGTAAATAGCAGTAGTAGTAAAACTGGTAGCAGTAGTAAATCATAAAAATATATTAGGCATAATAATCGGTTATTTATCATCACTAACATTCACCGAACTAGGTACAGGAGAAAAACGATATGCAATCCGCCAACGTATTTTGCACGAATGTGGTCCAACGGTTACACATACACAGCAGGGGAGAAACGAGGGCCGGAAGACAACACGAGAGAATCTACGCAGTTGAGGATGTTCGTTGTGCGCCTTTGAAGTTTGAAGTTTTTTTAAAAAAATTAAAACAAATTGAGTTATTTTGGAAAGAAAAATCGTTTTTGGCGCCATTTTTGAAGTGAAAAATTCCTTAGGCGCGCTCTGCACTTTTATTTTTGTGAGTGTTGAATGAGACTGGGCCGCCACGCATCACACGTCACGCTCGGCTATGTAACACTCCTGCGGGTAAAGTCGGGTAAAGCGCGCTTTTATTGTATTTCAAAGACCCTTATTGTGGTAGAAACAGTGTACACAACCTCCTTCACCAGTGCCGCATCGAGTACAGGCCCAAAACCCCGGAAAATCTGTAAAAAAAATCAAATTCAAAAAATTTTGGTGTACATGTCAGTTCCTGACATGGGACCTACAAAAATGGACACAGGCCCTGAAAAAAGCACAAAAATTGAAGATGTGTGCAAACTTGCAAAGAAGAACTATATCACTAAGCAAACTACGTCCTTCATACACCCTTCAACAACCAAGAAACCAAACATCACAGCTACAAAATCCGCTGCGTAAATAAAAATGCAAAAGAAGTTCCAAAGCCTGAAAACGGCAGGCAAAACCAACGATAACCAAATACCTGAGACCCCCACCGGCCAAACTAGCCAAGATATTCGAGCCAAAAGAAGTCAAACCGCCCCCAATAATGATTGGGGGCGGTTTGACTTCTTAGACTTCTTAGTGAGGGCCCCATGAACAATGGTTCATGGGGCCTTCGACAACCACAAGCGGATGACCGAATACTTAAAAATCAACCTGAAATGTAAATTCCACTGGAAATGAGCCATCAATACGACCATTTTATAGACTGAAACGTTAGAAGACTGGCACACATCCATGGAAATTTTTATGCAAGACAATCTAGTATATCGTACATTCACCCACAAAAGAAGTACGACCCACGCTTTCGTCCTGCGAGGACTCCATCAAGACGGTATAAGTAATGAAGATATTAAAACCGAATTGGAACAAGGCTACCAGTTGAAGATAACAGTAATATACAAGATGAGCGGTATGAAATAGAACAGTTATGTGGTAGTAACCGACAACGCTGTACCGCTGAAACATCTACAAAAAACAGAGAAGATCATCGAGTACAATGCCGTCCTATAGGAGCGCCATACCAATAACAAAATCATTATCCAGTGCCACCGCTGCCAGAGATGGGGGCACGCCACCTCCAACTGCCACGGGGAGCCGAGATGTCTGAAGTGCAGCAAGAACCACCTTGAATGTGACAGGATGGACAATATAACAGTCGAAAATAATCAATGCGGCAATAATATTTGAGAAACCTTTAGCATCGTGTAAGAGATTGAGGCCTGGATAATTTTCTGTATTGTCTTATTTTCTCGATAACTATTATTTTTCTAATTTGTGATATATATAATAATATATATTGCCTTCTATTTGCTGATTTATAGTTTCATATAAACTAATACCATTTTATGGGGATTGCAAGAAAAAGGCTGAAACGTTTATAGATATAAAGCAAAAAATACTAAAGAAAATACGAAATGTTATAATCTCAAGAAAGCCTATTTTGTTTTACGATGCGGGCATGCGGTGCGATCATCACCCGCGAGAGCTATAAGTTTTCCAGGAGTAGATGGAAAAATTGACTACACACGAGATTGTTGATAGGTGAAAAGAAATTTGGAGGACGGGAGCGTTGTTTTATTATCAGAGAGGGAATCTTTTGTAATAAGGGAATGCATCGTAATTACCAACCTCTGATGGATTTCCCTGCTGGGTATAAACCGTTTATTTTTTGAATCCCTTAACGGTTGGAAATCAAAAGCTCGTTTGTGAGACTCGCTACGGAGGACGTGAATGGAATTTTATATGACGTGTAATGTTTTTTAAAGAATTCTGAATTTATTTTCTCGTTCCGGCCTTGAGATTTAATGGCTCGGCCAGGAGGTGAACGAGGATTACATTTTTTTATCCGGTGTTATCTGCAACGTATGCTTACATTATTTTATGATGAATACATTCACGCGTTGTTCTAAAATACTATTACTATTGTGCAATATATCGTTTATTTCAAAATAAAAAAACCCGTAAATGGTTTCATAAAAGAAAAAAATACTCAGTTTTCCAAGAAAGTTTAATATACATATTAAACTTTCTTGGAAAACTATGTAAAAGCGACGGCAGGACATACTCGACTTGGTAGGTTATGAGTTACTTAAGGAAAAGCTTAAGGCATTTGGTTTTACATGAAAAACTAATCACTAGCTGACTTCTTACATGATGAAACGAACTCAAATAGTAAAAATAAATCAGACTAGAAATTAGATGTAGGCATAGATGTACTAGAACATGGTCCATTTTGGGGCTTCCCTATTCCTAATTGTTGAAAATGATTTTTCAGAGCTTAATAGTTATACAAAAATAATAATATTTTGCAATATTGTTTGAATAAAATACCTAAATATTGGAAAAAAATTTCACTTTGCTTTGCTTTAACAGATTACGGATATTACACACAAGAAAGTAATGTTATCATTTTCTGATGCCGAATTTATATCTTCAGTAAGATAGGGCATAATTTTTTGGGGATCTTCCTTCCGTTGTGATAGAAATCGAGATCACGTACATCTAGATCACTTGGTTATTAATTAAATATTACATAATATAGCACATTATATTCATGGAATAATCTAAATTATTTATTTTATACAGTGACGAAGTACGCATAAAAATATTATTTTAGTAATAAAAATCTGCCTTAAATCCCCAAGGTGTTGGCAAACAACGCAGTAACGGACGTTCCCGCCATATTTTTCACGGCCATTTTGATTTATAGAAACGCGTAAAAACTTTATTAGAGTCATAGCTGCTTGAAGTTTATGAATTGGGTAGCTTCTAGGTTATATACTTATCTAGGACATTTATGTCCCAGGTGATGACTGTAATAAAATTGCTGTTTGACTGCGGTGGTCAATTAAAACGGAATATGCAATAGTCGGAAAAGCATTGATATCAAATTATGCCTTTGGAGCTGTGAAAAGAAACCATCAGCAACTTAAAAAAACAGCTTGGAAACTGAATGATGTTTAATATTTTTAATGCTTTTATCACTTTAACATCTTTAATTCCCTTACTAGAACTTCCTTAAGGTCTTTAATCGTATTTTTAAATAACTATATTAAATAAATGTAATTAAATAACTCATTATATTATATATTTCCCTTACATATAAAAAGTACGTCAATGACTACGGCAGGGGCGTGCAGTCCATGGAAGCAAGGGAAGCAGAGCTTCCCCGAACCTATAACAAATGCGGCTTTGAATCTCATCAGGTCACCTATGTCCAGTATAATCTACGCCGACCGCTAACTTCTCTGATGCATCGGCTGCTGAATGCATCAGTGTGCGCTGGCTGAGCTAGCCGCGTACTTTATGCGGGCGCGGAAGCTATCATTGGAGTAGGTTCTTTATTTGCATCGAGAGGATATTGAACTTTCCACCTGCTGATTGCATCGGCAGCGAAAGCTAGCGTTGGAGTAGGTTCTTTGTTTCTAAGTTTTAACGGCTATCCATGTGATACGTGCGTCGGACTGCGTCGTGTCTCATGTCATGTGTCAAAGCAGCGAAATGGAAGACAATAATACAACATGGACATGCAAATACCGTCGCAAATTTGAACGTGTGGTGTGTGTCTTAATAATAAAGGGATTTTCACCATTAAACTTCGCAGATAAGCTTTGGTTAACTACTAAAGGAGGGGCAGAAATGTCTATGAAAAATTTAAGCATAAAAACGAAATATTAGGTATCCATTAATTATGTTATATATTATAAGATAATTAAATATATTATAAATAATTATCCGGAAAAACATTACGAGCAATTTATGGAAAATATTGGAGTGTGAAAATATTAGTAAATTATTTTGTTGGCCATGTTTACTTTTTGAAAATGAGAGAGGTTACTGGAATAAAACTGGTTTTTCCAATTTAAACAATTTGCATAACTACGTGGATAATTGCGTTTCTAAAAATCGCTTCTCTTACTTAAAATTTCACCATACGCCCCTGGCCTACGGTATATATGTGTGATATTGGTTAGTTTGTAAACTAGTCGAAAAATATAAATACAAACTAACTGAATATTTTCATATTCTACCGTTGTTGTTGGAGCATTTGATGTGACTAAAAGGTCATAGTTATGAACTAGCATTATCTAGAATTATATTACTTCGATAGCTTTTATAATATTGAAGTAATATAAGCCTCGATAGCTCTTAAATGACTTTGTGCAAAATCCACACCTAAATCCCGGCCATACACGAGCGCAAAATCAAAACACCATAATAACGGAAAGCCTCGAGCAAGATAATAAATAATAACGTAAATTCACCGGCTAAAGTATCACAGGATGATAGAAGCTAGAAGCCATGCAAAATTGCCAAATCACGTCACGTTAAATGACTTTGGCTGGTTTCTTGAGACTCTTGTGATGGCTGTTCAGTCCAAAAAGAAAAATGTCTTTATTACAAGCATTTTGATGTTTTGGTTGCATTCCAAGGTTCCAAAAAGAATAGCAATAACACTTCTAGCTGTTCCCATACGAGGTCACTCCTTTCTTCCTGCAGATATGGTCTGTGGGCGGATTGAAAAAATCTCTCTAATGGGACATTTTTGGTTAGGTCAATGAAGTGCCTTTGGGAGAGAATTAGAAATTGTAGATCTCGAAATTATTATGATTAAAAAAAAGAGGTGATATAGGTGAGATATTTATTCTATACAAAATTTCTGAGGGAAGAAAAAGATGCAGGAAACAAATTAAAGATACATTATAGAGCCTTTTCCCTATGGAGAACATTATAGTATATCACTTGTTATATTACGAGACCTTATGTTTCCTTCTTCTAGAAAATCAAATTTTTTCATCGAAATAACTTTTTGCTACCTAGAAGGAGAATATTTTGTGATACTAGATGTAAACCTATTGTAACTAATTATTTCGTTTCTTAATTTTATGTTGGTAACTATTTCTTCATTTTTACTACTTAGCTACATTTTTTCATATTCTACACTTATGTCCATCTCCAGAAATTTACAATCTACATTTTCTACACGTTCACTAGTCTTATAGTTATGTGATTTAAATAAAAATTACAAGTACTAACCGAATGTTATGGAACTCCACAAACCTAAGGCCATCGTTTTATTTGGTTGAATTGTTATCTTTCATCCATGATGCTGGTTTATTCTCTATGATCCTTGAAACTTTTAATGTCGTGGTTTACCATGTTTTATTCTACAATTTGGCCAAAATTGAACCAACTCCTCGAAGACCTATATTGTCAACAAACTCCAGTAATATATTTTATTTATCTAATAGAAGGAACAATTAAAAAAAGTACTACTATCTATAGAGAGGAGGTTTTAAATTCAACCGGTGTACAAATTCTCTGTAATTAACACTTTGCGAAACACATGGACTGCCCAAATATGGAAACACCTCTAGAAGATTGTTAGCTGTTTCCATAACCGTTTTTGTTTTCATTGACTTAAGCGGACATATTTGTGTAAATAATCTTGATGGACAAAAATAAACGTGTAATCTTGCTCAGTACATGTTTGTTAATCGATTAAATCTACCTGGCATCCTGAGTTTAGTTTATTTGTAATACTTAGTTCCACAACAATTTCTTTTCTTCCTTTATTTTCGATTAATTGGTAGTTCTCAAAGCCATCAATAAAAAACGTCACAATTGTTTGCATGATATTTGGCTATTTTTAATTAATTAGCCTCAATATAATTCCATTGTGTCGTCGAATGATCAATCTACGATTCTGTCCAGTAGTTAAGTGAAAAAATTCTATCGTTGTAGGTATATCAAAATGTTCAATAGAATAGTAAAGATTTTATTTTTACTAGTAGGTCCTATGCTTTTACACGATATTTTTATATTAACTTTTTTCATATATCTTAGTTTGTATAATCTACAGCTAGTTTAAAAACTGGCCACACTTTATCCGTAACATATACATATTCCTGTCACAGAGTAACAGAAACGCTCAGTGTAATATATATGTGCCAATATAAATCAATTGTCTATGGATCACTGGAAACTATAATCCTTGCAACAAGAATAAATCCAGGAATAAAACGAACTTAGAGCTATCCATAATTTACAAATAGATATAAATCTTTCCAAGTCAAATACACAAATTGAACTATTCAATAAAATTCAATACAATGAATAGAATTGAGGTGGTGACATCATGCCGCCATAATTCATAGAATGAATGCATTTTCATTTCTAAATCATTTCCGGTCTGTTGAGCTTTCTAAACCATTGTATGGATTTCTTTCTACCTATTATTTTATTTCTTCGGATGTATCAAATCGGATATACGGAAGCTTAAGTAAAATTGGAATTACATCCTATGGTCATGATTGTTTTAAGGTTTTTTTATTTAAATATCGAACGGAGAATAATATTAATACTGTCACTATTTGAATCAAGACTTTGTATTTACTTAGTTCTATAACTATTATTATTATTATTTTAAGTTATGTTCTATAACTCTTTTATATTCTATTGGCTTTTCTTGCATTTGAGATTTATTAATTATTATTCATTACATTATTTATGACTTGGGCATAGACATGCTGAAATTTGGTAGAAGCAACAACCAGCCTAATTCAAAAGGCTGTTGTTATTTTGGGCTCATTACGTGTACTCAGGGAATACTATTCTCAGGTCCAGTAATAAGACTTTGGCAAAATGATCAGTTCGCCTCTGTTACCCCTATAAATTGGGGTAACTTGACCATAAGGGCCTTGCTTTGTAACCACCTTGCAACCAGGATTTTGTCATCTGTAACTTGGCAGCCTCATCTGTATATGGCCACCGATACCAGTAACACCTATACATTCATGGACCATTCAGCCTTACCTAGACTTCTGGAATGTCGAATAGCTAGCTTACCACCTGAACCTTCGTTGGACTTAGTATATGCATATAGCCATTATACACCCTTGCTACAGTTTAACTCCTCGTTCTAAATTAAAATTTTATAGTATATTGATGCACCGGAAGGATACCATCATTTAAATTTAATACGTATTCATCTACATCATAATAATTTCGCTATTTGGATATGTTTCGTCAGTCATAACCCATTTCTTGTTCATATCAGTCGTGGGAAGGTCTTCGTGCATACTGATGCCTACACAGGTAATAATGAATTGCATACAATATTTTACTTTATAGAAATTACATGTTTTCGGGTATGTACATTCCACATTTAGTGAATATGTTGGTATTTCATTTTATATTGCTGTCCAAACTTATATGTAATGTAATTTAAGTGCAGCTTCACTTACATCCAATTTAGATTATGTGAATATCACTACTGTACAACTTTTGATAGTTAAAATTTGTAGATTAAATTTGAATAGCAGTAGGCTGTTTACCATTTTTCATCCACCAGAGATTACAGGAAGAACCGAGAGTAGAGATTCGATAACAAGTGCATTGGGACCACCTGACTTGGTTGCGCATGGTCAGTGGCGTCCACAGGCAATTAGTGGTTTTTGTATTCACCGAACTTACTAATTATCTATTTTTTTTAAACTGAGCTAGCTGAGGCAAACTTTATTGCCCACTCTATCTCTGTTGAATTTACTCTGGAGGGTAATAATAGATTTTCATCACGTAAACGCCAGCTCTATCAATTAATCATATTTATCTCCTCGATATCCGTACCACAATACATGGTTTTTGTGTAAATAAATTAGGTACATAACTTTTTTAAAAAATTACAATTATTAAACTATAATATTAAATATATGAGTGCACAGAAAAAATGCGAGCTTGTAATAATTTTCCATGTCTTCCTTTCTCTTGCTCCTTGGCGAAAATAATATACTCATATATAAAAGTGGACTTTTGTGTATATCCCGCGGTAACAAATGGCAATATAAACAATGAGAAAAGCAAAGCACGAGATAGCTAAGGTAGTGTGAAACATTTCCGGTAGCAAAGTGACATTAAGCATGAGTTATGACGTCACTAACTGTAAGATGCCGGCTTAGCTCGGCTATTATAACAAGTGAGACGTCTACGCCAAGGACGGCTAAACAATACCTTAACCTCAAAGGATTACCATGTCACCAACTAATAGATAAACGGACAATAATTATTACAAAGTATCCTGGGCGACACATGGGATTTTGCTGATGCCGCAGTGTATCCTCGGAAATCCAATACTCTGCTACTCAGGAAATCCGAGCTACAGCTTCGCAGCAGTTCTAAATCTGAAAGATATCGCGGACAATATAGTGACTTACTTACGCCGATACAAATAAGTAATTTTATACCACTGCTCGTTTCAATTGAGATATTTAATGTTGGAACTAATCTTCAGAGAGTAGCAATAAATTAAATATGGAAAATAAATTTAAAAATAAATTATTAGTAAAAAAACATTTTTAAAAATAAGTTTTAATTTAAATAATCTAAAAAGCAGAAAATAAACTTTAAATTTAAATAAACCCATTAATTCATTACATTACACAATTTATATGAGCTTGTCGCCAGATTTATCTATTTTATATATCATATCAAGTACATATTGTATTCTTGTTTATCTCCACAGGTAAATCTCGTGTCGAGCTTTTATATCATATAAATTTTGTAACGTAATAAATTGATGGATTTAATTTAATTTAAAGATTCTTTTCTTCTTTTTAGAGCAATTAAATAAAATTGTGATTTTTAAAATGTTTTTTTAATTATTACTAAATTATTTTTTTATATTAGTTATCGCTGGACATGTTTCTAAGTCTGTTCATCTCATTTAATGTGCCATGGTTGATTGCCTATTAATTCAGTATAGTTCTTCAATAAGTAGACCCTCGAGACGTGGAACAGTGTTACAGGTTATATGTTACAGGTGTCGTTCATTATGAAAAGAGATCCTTCCTGTTTTTTTTAACGTTCAGCTTTTATACAAAAGGCATGATATTCCAAATCTACTTATTTTCATATTTTACTTATATTATGATAATCAACTACTTATATTATACTTACTAAAATATTTAATGGACACATACATAAATACAGCGCTGTCAGAGATTATGCTTTCTTGCATCCAATCCCATTAACTCTATCAATGAAGTTGCTGAATCCCCCAGCAATAATTACCCCCTTTTGCCTCAAAATCATTAATAACATGGCTAAGGTACTGGCAAGTAAACAAGTTAACGGATAGTTTTACTTTTACTAGAGATATTAAGTTACTTAGAACATTTTGAGTATCCAATTATCTTAAAGAGTTTACTTTCAAATTCAATTCTTTTAAAATGCTCAAACCACTAAAAACGTTCGATTTTATACTAGCAATTTTATTATCGCTTAAATCAAGAAGCTCTAGGCTATTTAAATTAACGAAATTATTGGCATTTATGTAAGTTGGTTACTGTACAGCTTCAGGGACTTTAAAGATTTTACTTTATTTATTTCGTTCGGAACTTGGTCGAAATTATTAAACCCCATTAAATTAAGTTTCCTCCAATTTATTAAATCAGAAAAAGCGTTTGATTCAACATCGCTTATTTTGTTACGTCCGAGATCTAAATTATTTAAATATGTACAGTTTCTAAATACCCCGATTTTGATGGCTTTTAATTGATTGCCATACAAATAAAGCGGATGTAGATTTGGAAGTCCATCGAATGCTCCTTCTTCGAATTTCTTACTGGTTTCCTTACTGGAAATTAAGGAAACTGTTGTAATTGTGTTTTAATGGAGACTTTTTCGTAAGCACTTCATTAGCACATGTTGCATACCCATGGTGGACGTCACATCCATACGATGCCCTACGAGAAATATATGCAACATAATTTTCCCATATATCTGAAACATAATATATTTGGGTCAACTGATGTTATTTTTACGGCAAATTTTTACTTTAATTTATTTAAGTGGAATAAACTTTATGAACTCCTGTACTTATTGAGACTGAAGTCATACTTAAATCGAAACGGAGTTTATCTCCTAAATGTCAAGAAAGTTATCAGAACAATTCTGTTAAGATTATTAGAGTATCAATTATATGAATTATATTATCTTTCGTAAACAAGTTACTTGTAAGTAAATGATTTTATTCAGTCTAGTAATGCACTAAGGTTACAAAAGTTCCTATTCAAAATTCAAAGCAAAACCATTATATGTCATCAACTGACCAGCGAACATTGTGCCAAGTATGTCAGTAAGTGTTAAAGAAATTTCATTTCTATTTTGAGATATAGTGGATAAATAAGAAATTACTTATATAGGACCCACTTTCTTAGCAGATCATTGGATACATTTGCTAGTTAATTATTAGTGTACCGACAGCAATCAAAATTAAATGATTGACTGAATAGCGTTTATTATGTCAAATCGGGGATCAATAATATATTATATATCGCAGACTAAATTAGCACTTTTAATTCCGAAGGTTACCTCAAGGATTAAAGGTACTTCAGTCGCAAGGCATATACGTTATTTTTCATACTTCCGACATTGAAACGTATGCACAAAATAAAAAAGTCCATAGAAAACTTTATAGAAACACAGATAATTATTAATAGTCGAGTAAATAAAGCAATGAACTTCCGATTTTTTGAGCCGGAAGACGGATGCGCCTTTTGTGCGTTAGATTCATGAGAGCGTCTACAATCTTACCCACGTAATTGATCACTTTAGTTCACAAAGTTGGTAGACGCTCTCACGAATTGAACGCACAAAATCGCTTTAAGATCCGTTTTACTCCTCAAAAAGTCGTAAGTTAAGCAGTTTTTACTGCTTTATTTCTTCGATTATAAGCATAAAGCGAGACAAATTAATAATGGTAATCACTGATTGACAATTTCGTAACCATGGTAATGTTGCATTGTGACAAAGATTAATTTGGAGACATTGTCACAGATAGTGTCATGACCTCGATTATGAGTGAAGAAGGTGTATCTGATATTGATACAAGGGCAGGCGAAATAGGTTAAGTATCTGCTTTATTCTCCCAGGAATGACTGGTCAATATGATGAACTGTAACAAAATCAATTTTGGTAAATATTAAATGAATAAAACACCTGTTACATTCTTTTGTTTATAATTAAATCCTTTTTCGTCATTATTAATTACCGGAAGGACATAAAGTGTCACTTCAATCCCTGTCGTAAGGGACCCAAGTTATTACTTTGGTCTCCAAGGTACGAAAAAGAAAAACATTATTTTGCCTACTGTGTTCCTTAATTTTATCTGGTCACTTCAGATGTACACATTTATTATATTTTCCCAAGCAATAAATGTCAAGTTCGGGGTCAGATTGATATAGGTACATATTGTAAAAGTTTAATATTTTAGTGGAGACAACAGTTCGTTATTTTTCACAGCTTGTGAAATCTTACTAACCGCAGACAAATAAAATAGTGGCCCATTAATTTTACTTAAAAATTATTAAATTTGCTACAAGCCCCGTGCAGCGGCTAGTCGACTACTTCTGCATTTTCGTATAAACTAAAATCTAAATGCAGTATCTCTTCTGATTAATCACTATATAAGTACAAGCTTTGTAAACAGTTTAAATCACGTTTAAATATAAGCAAAACGATAATAATTCAACGTAAATACACAAAATATAAGTAGGTATTAACTGACAAGTGTCGAAGAAACCGTGGCAACCTCACAAATTTTCGGAAGGTGCTACCAACTGTATTGACCCGCCTAATTCAAATTGTGGCGATATCGAGACTGTTATACATACTGTCTTATTTCGTCACTGATAACGTGCAATGGTTTTTGTTTTGAATTTCCTATAATAACGTATTCTAAGTACTTATTTAATAGCTCAGAAGAGCTAAACGTTTATATTTTCAAAAATTATTCATATAATTGTATGTCTTTTTAAATATTGCAGAAAATATACTATAATGTATAACTATGTGCTTAATACCGAATATACGAGTATGATAGTCCCACTATGGATTGTACTCATATGTGAATAGCTTTTAATAGCTTGATTTGTTAATTTAAAAACATTCTGTATACCCTCACTTAACTCATCCTCTTGGAAATTGCTGTCAGTTTTTCTATTGTGTCAAATTATCCTATAATAAGTAGTAAATCATAAATTTACTACGGTAATTCCATTTTTAACTTAGCATTCTGGCAAATTAGGCACATATTTCACCTTAGCTCTATTTTGAGCCTATTATTGTTATTTTGTGCTGATTTTTTTCCTCTTCTCATTAGAGTTGTTCAGCAATGCTTACACCGAACCCTTTCAGTTTCCTTGAATTTCGTAATATATTTTTTCTAATTTTGACATGTAAAGTGACACTTTTCAAAACCCCTTGACGTTAGGAAACGTCTTAGGAACATTAGGAAAAATATAAAATTGGTGAAAATTAGAAAAAAATCTTGTATGAAACACGTTCTGAAACCCGATTTTGTGTAACTAGCATCCTTTTGCGGAACTCTCTAGCGCTCATTCCGCAGAAACCATACCACATAATAGTACTTTTCCCATCTGGTTACATAAATAGCTATTGTTTCTTATTAAGATTGGCGACAAATTTAATTGTGTATTCCTATTGTGTAGTAGTATATTACTTAATGAGTGAATGATGTCAGTTACTACATGAGCATGAAATTTGAGCACGAGCCGTAGGCGAGTATTTTATTATACGAACGTAGTAATAGTCATTATTCATGAATAAGGTACGATATTTTATCCACAGATGTTTGATTGAAGTTAGTGACAAATGACTTGTCACGTAGGCAACTGATCGTTATTTTACGTATATACTTGGTTGTCGCAATACAAATAAAGGTCACACCACGCAGAAAATCGCTTAACAACGGTGATCAATACGTGTTCTGATTGACCATAAAACCATTGCGCAACGAAAAACTGAAGTGTAATGAACATCATTACGTTTCAGTTATTGAATGGACATATTTTTCAATCGTAGTGGATAATCGTTATTTATATCGTCTAAGGACTTTGATAATAATAAGTTTATATAAAATATTTATACTAATGATTCATATAATTTGGAACATTTCACTCTCTTGGGATCTGGTGTCAATTTATTGTCACCAGATAGTTTATTATAGTTTATTTTATATCTATTGGGTCATATTATCCTTGTCCTAAGGAATATATCATAAATTTACCCTCTAACTAGGGGACCGCTTTGAGTTTCACCTGTAAATCTTATCTGTTAGCTATGATAACCACTCACCAATTCCATCCTAGTTTTGAGTTATTGTCTCTTATAAGTATGTCGGTGTACCTAGATAAAGGAGAAAATGGCCAAAACAACCCAATCCATGCACGAAGCTGCAAATAGATTCAGTACCCTGATGTACGCACAAACGAAGAACTCTTGATGTGACATTTAATACAATTTATTTTTTTGAATATTGAAATTAATAATTTAATATTTGTTGTGAAATTTTCCTGCAACGCAAAATCAACAAACGAATAGTCACCAAGAAATCCCGATATGCGCCCTATTTAACATATCTATTAGTATGTTGCAAAGATTATCTTGGCCATGAGTGATGAACAATTAAATCATATGGGTCTATGACTTTGGTGTTAACATCAATTTTTAAAATCACTCTGTTGACTGTTAAATGACATAGTACTAAATTCAAGAACATTCCGAACATCTTACCTGGTTCTATTATCGATATTTTTCCAGTTAATAGCAATACAAAGTTAGGAGTTTGGTATTATCGGGATTATCCACTTAAAATAAATTGCAAACGAGCATTATATTGCCCCTTATTTAAAATTTCCACCCACCTACCCCTTGGGTACTTTATTGTATTTTGTGGGCAGGCAGGAGAACGTTCTATTAGATCCTGCGAACACAGAGGTTGGCAATACGAGGTTAAGCTAAGCATATAAGTAAATATAGTTAATGTTGTGTATTCAGTAATTTATACCAGTTTGCAATATTAGTTTGCCTTGCACTTAATGAAATCAACACCTTAGAACTTCTCCAGCAACAAATGAACAAGATAATCCTATAGTTTATATACTTTACTTTGGTAACTGTGTTCTATAAGGTAAACATTTGGAGGGATCCTCTTGCAAATTGAATTAAGGCCTTTGGCAGTGAGGTAATTATGGCACTATGTACTATGTACACCTAGCGGTAATGTCAGTAATATTTTCTGCTTACAAATATATATATATATATATATATATATATATATATATATATATATATATATATATATATATATATATATATATATATATATATATATATATATATATATATATATAGCCCTACTTTGGTGAGCTACGTGAAATGTATTTTTTTAAATTTATTAAATTAGTATTTTATTACCTTTTTATTACAAGAATTTATGTAATGTACACAACAAAAGGACAAAGTGAAACATATACATTTTCAAGAAAACAACTAATAATATGAGTTATGTGCAATTTGGAAAAAACGTTTATTATCTATCTATATTTACTTTGGTGCTTTCTTGATTAGTTATTCAACTCTTAATTTATAGACTCTCTGAAAAGGCTGTGAGCTTAATATGTTGCAAATTAATGTTAAGTAATATGGCTGTTTTTTCTAGTTTACTATTGAATTATGTATTGATTTTCTTATTATCTCATTATATGGATATTACCTTCAAGATGCTAAGATAAGTGTTTGTCTTTATTAAGCTTCTACTCTACTTATATTTGTTTATACGAATCCGTAATCTATTTGATTTCATTTGCTAGCAAATATTTGTATTTCGGTACCTGTTTAAAGTATCTACTTTTGTGAAGCTGTAGTGATTCCTTCTCCTCTTTTAGGAAGTATTCTGGAATACCTGCAGCACTGGACACCTAGATCATATGCTGTAAACTGCTTCTCCAATTACTGATTTCCTGGCCTCCATAACCTCTCTACGTCCACTTGAGTAAGTATTTATTCTCTTCTACCTGTTTTTAATTATG
Organism: Tetropium fuscum; assembly: GCA_964058915.1. Taxonomy (NCBI): domain Eukaryota; kingdom Metazoa; phylum Arthropoda; class Insecta; order Coleoptera; family Cerambycidae; genus Tetropium; species Tetropium fuscum. The sequence continues at coordinate 16,340 of CAXKVY010009609.1, forward strand.
ATTTGCTTCTAAAATTATTCCCCATTAAATCCTTGTCTTCACCATTTTCTAATTTTCTGGTTACTAATCAATAATATTATTTTAAACAATAGTCTTTGTTTTATTTTAAATTGTGCACTAGATATTTTGACTGTTTTTGTGATGTTTACCTATCTTTTTAATGTTTGCAGCACTATCACACTGAGTTTTTATTTTCACTATCATTGTTAGTTTACCTCTTAACTCTTAACCTCCTATTACACTTTGAATACATGTCTTTTACATAATTAACCTATATATATATATAATATATATATATATATATATATATATATATATATATATATATATATATATATATATATATATATATATATATATATATATATAATGTCTATTTGCTTTTATGTTGATGTATTTAATCTAATATTGTGTTTTTTATAGTCTAGCTGTTGTCTCGCTATAGACTTTGAACTTTTGTGACAGGTAGTGTCATTGAATCGTCAGAAATCTGAAATATTCAGAAATATTCACAACAATCACATTTATTTCCCGGTATATTATAGAATATGTTTGTATTATACATGTTTTAGCTCATTGTTAGTCTATTTTATATAGCATTTCGTTACCTGATATTTGTCAAAACTTGTATTATTAGTGTACTTCTGCTAAAATCGAGTCATGCCAAGAATTGTGCTTTGTTAACTATAAATATATATTTTAGGAAACTGTTGTCTAGCATTTGACTATGTAATCTTACTTTATACATCTTCAAATATATATAAACCCAATTTTATATAATTTTATATTTGTTATTGAGTAATGACTTTTGTATCAATAATGTACTAGGTATTCAGTTATGTTTATCGTTGGATATATTTTCATTTTAATATATATATATATATATATATATATATATATATATATATATATATATATATATATATATATATATATATATATATATATATATATATATATATATATATATTAGCTTTGAAATTCTTTGCTATATTTATTTGTTTTGTGAAAAGTAATCTTGGGTTTGTAGCATTTCATTACATGTAAATGCTACAAACCCAAGATTACTTTTAACAAATATATATATATATATATATATATATATATATATATATATATATATATATATATATATATATGCCTAATTGTGAGCCGAGAATATTCGTCTTTTTTTGCTAAATACGTTTAGTCTTGAAATAATTAAGCAGCATTTTTAATCTTGATAATTAGTTTATTGCTAATAAACTTTCCCGAGTTGAAATCATCAAGTCGCAGCTCAAATTTCTTCCGAATGAAAAGGCTTTATATAATCCGGATAAAGGCGGTGTTTATTGCAGACCTTCATTCGAGAGCTTTCTTTGATTCAGGGCCATTTAACTTCATAGCGTGTTAACGTTTTAATAAATATCTATTAAATTTATCTATTAATATATATATATATATATATATATATATATATATATATATATATATATATATATATATATATATATATATATATATATATATATATATATATATATATATATATATATATATATATATATATATATATATTATTTAATCTTTATTAAAATTATAAGTGGAAATAATCCCAAATCAGAAACTGCATTGCTTAGCTAATAGTATAATGCTTTCAGCTGAATGAGCATCAACTCAGCAAGCCTAAATATATCATATTAAAATTAGGTGCTGGTAAATAGTATAATATGTATAATAGTATAATATGTTTGCAAGGCATGTAAATTATGATTTTTTTAAATATATTACACATCTAATAATAACAATAATAATAAAGTTCTGACCCACTGGTCACTTACCACAAGCACGCGTTGGCTGTTGGTACTGCCTCAGTGTACCTCAGATATACCTCCGTGAGTAGGTATATTTGAGCCACAGAGAAAGATAGACAGGGTATAATTATTACGTCATATCAAAATTACATTAAACATAATGCGAAAATAATTTTAAAACTATATTTTTAATGTATATTTTTAAAATTAGGTATGAGATTAAAACTGCAAAAATACCCCTTTTGGGGATACCTACTTTTTTGCCCCCACCACTTTAGCAGAACTTCGGCGAGGGGGAAAACCTAGAATAGTCATATTAGGCACCATTTGCAGCAATTATTTCCGATTTGAATACTAAGTCTACTGGCCTATTGAAACCATTGGCGGAACATGTAATGCTACTACATGGTTTTTAATTTAATTTAATTTAGATTCTAAAAGAGTTGCATATTCTAAGTCTAAAATAAACAATATTATTTTAGACATATTTTTAACTAAAAAAATAGTAACATCTGGAGGTGTTAATATTTTGTCAAAATATTCACCATCTATAGCTGCTCCCCGCCGTATGTATTTCCTTAGCGAAGCATTTCTGGAACAATTTATATGGCAAACTAGTATTATTTTTAGATGTAGAATATGCGAATATATTGTCGCAACTACAATTATGGACACCCTGTATATTTCGATATAAAATCTGCTTTTGAATAAGTGACGGAACATTTGTAGCCCAATAGTAATAAAATTAAGTCACACGTTTGATGAACTATGAAGATATTTGCCATCAGAATGAGATGTTCGAAATTGGTTTTGGGCAGTGCGAACCGACCGGAAATGACCAATGGACGAAATCAATCGAACTTTGACTTCACGTCCGAAGAGATACGAAATATAATAGGGTCACAATACAGGAAATTAAAATATAGGTAGCTACATAAATACGACCGCACCATGTTTGATCAAATATTAACGATTTATTTGCATTATATATTAAATTGGCACTATGTGGGAGAACAGCACAAAGTGCACTATCGGGCATTCTGTCAGAAATGTAACCGAATTCGATGTCAGCCCAAATCCAGTTGATAATACAGTGAATAAAATATGTCTATTATAAAACGTTCCGTTTAACAGTAGAGGTGGTGAAAATTCAATAGACGTCGGCAATCTTTTACCCATCTCTTAAAAGCAAATATAGGTTAGGAGATTTAATAGCAGGAAATAGAGTTTGTTCATTTTCAATTTATTTCTGTTTTAACAAGGTTTAAAAATATTTCTAAGTTAGTTCTAGCTAGAACCCATACCAATAATTCATAGTTAATGTGTGCTATGATTCTTAACTCATGAACATTTAAAAAATAATCATCCAAAGTATAGTCGTTAACCTTTTGGGTAAGTACCGAGGAGTAACATTTCGTACCCCTCGAATACAAAATTTATTATTATTATTATTATTATTATATATATAAAAAAAGAAATTCTAACTAATATTGTCACCCACATCATAACCTCTAACAATAATTTCGGTAACCTGGATCATCATTAACTGTAGTTAATATTGTGGGGTATAGCAAAACCCCTTTTCCAAATCTAGAAAAACAATCCTTTGGACGTTGCAGTTACTGTCTAAGATTATATTCTTGAAAAAAAAGTTTTATGTGGGATATTGCCCCAAAATTATGTAAAAGTATGTCTAAAAACGCCTATAATGTATCGGATTCAACACTGAAATATTTTACCCGATTTAAAAATGATGTTAATCTTCCTGACACCTGGCCTTATGGTAAAATGTCGATGTTTATTAGTGTATCACGGTAGGCCAAGATAAAATACTGAAAAACATCAAGTATCTAGAGCTGAATTATTCTGGTTTGTTTGTGATGCTGTAGGTAAAACGTAGGTAGGTATTTATAATGAGGAAATTGCGCCGGGCGTAATTTGGCCCAAAGCAAAGGGCCCAGTTTATGACATAGGTATGTAATTTCGGCCGGAACTGTAAAGTTTATAATAGGGTATGAGAATTTCCCGATTTAACTGCATATCTAAATAAAATTAAAAATCTAAATGAAATTATAGTTATATAGGCTAAATTTAAATTTAAAAATTTTTGGTTAGCAGGTAATTTTCAGTTGTGGAGGATTTATTAAAGCCTGATATTTTCACACCCCCATTTTTTTGTCTTCAACCTTCAACTATAAAACAAAATAACCGGCGCGCGTACGCACCCGTTTGAGTGGTGAGTACAGCTGTGAGCGTGGGCTCATGGGCTCAGTCGAGTTCGCCCGGAATTCCGTTGAAAACGCGTGATAAGGCGCGTTTACACGTTCCGAGCTGTCGTGCTAGCTGATAGAGTCAGATACTGTCGGTCAGTTACTGAGCTCATGTAAACATGTCGTGCGAATTACCCATCGTGCGAGCTGGCGAGTAACTGGCATGGCGAATGGCGAGCTACTTCAAAATATTTTGTTCTACTGTCCACTGGCTCTCCCCCACCATGCAAAGTCACTGGCTCATCTAAACACACATCAGTAGTTGACTAGGCGGTAGCTCCCTAGGGCAGTGTGGATCATTACGTGGATTATCGTTATCATCACGTGGATCATCAGCATATAGCTTTTTAATTATAGTACAAGTTGCTCCCAGAGATCTCTTACGCAGCCAGTCTCTTTTCTTTTTAATTTCTTCACGTAGCATGTATGCTAATTCATGATCTAATATTAAAGAAAAAAAATAAAATTAAAAGAAAAAAGTAAATCGCATCGTGTAAACAGTATATGCCAGTACCATAGCTGCCGAATAGCTTGCCTACCCAGTAGGAAGACTTACTGGCTTACTATTTACTCAATAACTGGCACCGTGCAAACGCGCCTATAGAAGCGTGCCGTTTCCATGGCAACCGACTATTTGCTACTATATACTTGGCCGTTCACCATTCAGCCTGGGCACCCGGCCGCAGACGGCAGGTTTACATTTTACTCCATAGGCGGTGCAAGCGGTCACTGAACGCAAATGTAAATGTAAGTGTAAATAACATAGCAAATATAGGTATATTAGATGTTAGTGAATGTTTTATTTAATTGAATTGAATTTGAAGAAAAAATATGAATATGAGACAATAATTAATTACTTGATCGTCATTTGCCTTCCCTCACCAGTCGCCGCTGAATTTTAGATATATTACCAAGCGCCAGACTTACTGCAAATACTATTGACGGTAACATTCCTTGATCCCTATACTTTCATGTTTCTTATATTTATAGTTTATAGTTTACTAACATTTCATGAAAAAATTTAGGTCAATATAATCTTCTTCCTGCAGCAATTCGGATCGTGCAACTTGTATAATGTGTTGCATATTTAAAATCCTTATTCTTCGATATAAATTATTTAAATAGTGGTAGGCGATGTAATCTCGAAAAACCTGCTACAAATCTGTAATAAATTTCCTAATCTAGTAGCTATAATCAAGTGGAATGAGGAGTGTTTTAAAATTCAAATAGGGCTGTTCGTCTTGATAAAAACTGCCGAGACGCAAAAATAAGGATGAAGTGTTTTGATTTATGCAACACTATGCCATTTGCATTAGAAATTATATTTGCAAAGTAACAGGAAATAACGGAGATTCGATCAAATATTTATAGGAGCCGGATTTATATTACCTACCCATAAAAATTTAATAAATTAAAAATCCCTATGTACATTATTTATATTATCACTTCTAGAATATATAATTCAAAAACCACACACATGTAAGTATGTACAGGGTTTTCTTTCATATTTTAACAACTACAGGGTTTATTTAAAACATATGCGAACATTTTAGGACTTTTTGTCAACCGTCAAAATTACTTATATAAAAAATAAATGACTTGAAAGCGTCAAGATTTTAATTAATTAACTTTTTTAAATGGAACGCCCTGTATATTTTAAAATTTTTGTAATAATACCGTTTTTAAAATATATGAGAAACAATGTATGTATGGTAGAAAATAACAAAATGTAAGAAAACATGTTTTAATAATACGAATGAAAGGAACAAAAATATTATTACTATTATTAGAACCCATTATGTTGTTGATTTAATTTCCATTTAAAATATAACCTCCCCCATCATACAGGCAATGTATACAAAACAAGGAGGTCTATTCGCAAAAGGTCGGAAAGAAAGGGAAGTTGGTGGGGTGGTAGACTTGCGTCTCCCGAACTGGGAGTAAATCTTAGTTTTCCATCTCGGGGGTTGCCACTCAAGGTGTGAGGGGATGAAAACATCCCGAATTTTCGGTAAATAGGGACGTTGTTGTACCTAAGTGATATCGCAAAAAAGTTCAAATAAACTATGTAGAAAACAAAGTGCATAATTTTTGGTCTATTCATTTTTCGTTTCTGAACAATAGTTTTAGTTTTTAACGAAACCTAACAAGTCAGGCAAGTGCAGACTCGTAATCCGCGATAAAAATTTGATTTTGATGGAAATTGCAAATCAACCCCCAAATTTGGCGCGCAGTAGAATGAAAACTAATGGTCAAAAACGAAAAATGAATAGGTTACCAAAAACATCCTGACATACAAGTTTTCTACGTTCCGTCGGAATCTGGGGAAAAAGTAGTATAATAGAACAAAGAGCAGCCGAAGTGTTCCAAAAATTGGCGAGTTTTGAGATATCTCGATATCTCGATTTCCAGATATCTCGAAAACGGTGCATTGTAGTGAAAAAAATGTATAAAACTAATTATGTAAAAAGTATGATAATAAGGTTTCAATTTTATGTAGGTAACATTTCGCTAAGACGCCG
>CAXKVY010009610.1:0-24417 GCA_964058915.1 Tetropium fuscum
AGGTGGTCCAATATAGCGACCCTTCCCCTAATATGTTAAGATTAGAATCAGTATCAACAACTAAATACTGACAATCAAATCATTGACAGCACATAAACAGCACGTTGCGATTATCTACTTTAGCACTACATAAACAATTATTGGACAAAGAAATTATGTGAATCTGAGCTAGAATGTACTGTTTACCAGTTATATCATTGGATATTTAGTTACATATTTAATAAAAATAAACAAATGATATAAATAAAATAAAGTTTCTAACAGAACATATAATCGGCTACTTTTGTTTAAACTGTTATGTAGGTATTTTAGAAAGCACATGTTACATATTTAGTTCAACAAGTTATAACTAGTTTTCTCAAGAAAACTTTATCATTAGATGGGGCAAAGTTATAGAAGTTCGTTTTGTAAAAATAATGGTATAACTACAGTAAATGTGATTAAAAGTATAAATAAATACTCCTCTATCTTCTAAATGACCTCTTCGCGGGAAAAATGGAGATATTAATGTTGGGAAAGCATTAGGGCTGAACCCATTATTTATAGGAAATACAGTGAATAGAGGTTAGTTGCTTTCAGCATAAAGCAGTATTACAAAGAAGACTTCTCCAGTATTATAGTAGAGACCAGACACTTAGCCGCGTGCGAATGTCCTCATAAATCAGATGTCGGCTTTTGTTTCGGTAGTCAACCCACACACCTATTTCCAGACATAATTTTGGCAAGTCATATTCATTACATATATGTTTACATAGTACAGAACAGTAATAAAAATCAGAATACATCGAATATATACGTTGATAATGCTTCTGAACCCACTTAAAAAATATTTATTATCAGAATATATGTAGGAGCGTTGATTGATTCAACCAACGATACGAAAGAAGGAACTTAATTTGTATATTAAACTAAATATGATAAATGAGATTATTTTTAGATAAGATTATGTGTTAACCCATTTCCTTTGCATAGTGTGTCAGATATTTCAATCCAAAAATAACCTCTGGGACGTTTTACATTTTTCAAAACTATTTATTTGAGCCGTTAATGGTAATTATTATTGTTTACCCAATCCCGAAAATTTCTCTTTGATATAGGTATATGTTGGAAAGAACATGTAAAACTTGTAATAACCTAAGTATTACTAAGTAACGCGTAGAGAGGACTATACGGGATAGGTCGTTTGTTAAGTTACCAATATCTATTTTATGATTGTTCTCAAAGGCATGTGGGACAACACTAGACATCTGTTCTTCCATATTTGAGATGAGTAGTATTCTCTTTGAACCTAGTTTATATTTTCGTTTGCCCAATATATTTTTGACTACAAATCATTACAACTAATTTCGTAAATCTTCCACCTTTCATTTGGATCTATTTTACCCTTTGTGTTCCCTAAAAGTTGTAATTTATTACCTGATGAATGAATGACTTTTATACCCACGTTTCTGAAGACCTTACTTAAAACACGAGTAAAAACCGTTCTTATGGGATATACATATTTTATATTATCTATATCCTTTTGAGGCCGTAAAATTACGAAGTGTGTCCTTACATTTACGCTCCCTAATTAGTTTTCCAACTATGGCTATAGGATAATCATTACTTACAGCATATCCCCTTAATTAATACTTCTTTTTCAATCCTCCCATCACTGAGAGGGAAACTTAATAACCATAAGCGAAGGACAAGAAAACTAAAACGCGCCATGTATGTATATATATATATATATATATATATATATATATATATATATATATATATATATATATATATATATATATATATATATATATATATAAATATATATATATATATATATATATATATATATATATATATATATATATATATATATATATATATATATATATATATATATATATATATATATGTATATATATATATATATATATATATATATATATATATATATATATATATATATATTATATGTATATGTAAAATTAAGGACATCGTTATGGATGTCATAGAAGCATCGATTGTACAAAACAGAGTAAAACCCTATGTGGTTGTTTAACAAAAAATAAATCAAAATAAAGTCAATGGTCCAATTTAGGTTACTAGTTTCCTAATTTGAACCGCAGGTTCTCTAAATTGGACCATCTCTATTTTTCAATACTTAAGGAAAGAAAATTTATTTAAACGATAATTCTTTAAAAAACTGAAATTACTGCGATGAATTTATAACGAAATATTGGTATACAAAATAAAGCAATGAGTCACTGCCAGGCTCACAGTATATACAATAATAATAAGCAGTATTACGGCCACTGGTGTACTTTAACCCAGTGCACCCATTTTTTGCACAAAACACAACGATTCCACTCTTCTCCTGAATCTGATTGTGAAAATGGAGATAAACATATAATGCATTTAGGAACTATTCCAGAACTAGTCCAATTTAGGAACTAGAGAGTGGTCAATTTAGGAAACCATAACCTTACTTAAAATTTCCATCTTTAAAGGTTGCTCTTGCAAATATCAGATAAACTCTGTGATGAAACAATACGTAATACCTTGTTTAAAATGTACTTATATGAAGAACAACAAAAATACTTAGCAATAACAAATTATATCTTAGAGAAACTAACAGTAAAATTACATCAGCCAACACAGAAACATGACACGTGTGATCCTGGGACTAATACAAACTCTAGTAATCGGGGCCATCGTGATGCCGCTAAATAACATATAAATTAAAATTACTATTATCAGCCAACAGAGTTCGTTTGATTCAATGTCTATAAATAAAGGCGGTGGTCCAATTTACGACTAGGTCCTAATTAAGGGCCTTTCCCCTGCCATACGTTATAAACTTACAAATGACGCTAAACAAGACCAAAATATAAAATTTGGAAGTTTGTTTTGTCTTATACCTACATTTTTATATTTTTAAAAATCGGTAGATTTGCATTTTCTTGCATTTAATATGACCTCAAAGGAGTATGTGCTGCATCAAATATGGATGCAAATTACTTAGAGGAGGCCTCACAAATTAACTAGTGTTTCCTTAAACTGTACAAATTACAGAACATATTTAGATAGACTATTATTCGAAACAAGTGACCAAAAATGTTTCTCACAAACTTTTAGATTAGACTTAATTTTTTTCCTGTGGTAGGTAGAAAAATGTTGTGTTTCTAACTTAAAAGATTGAATCTAAATGTTGCTCTGGAATGAAGTTGCAAACAATCTGGTTATGCAACAATTTGAAGAGAAATATTCGTCCAGCAACAAATGCTTCTAAGTTTGACGCAATACATATCTAATTGTGATAAAAGAGTAGTATGATTCAGTCTCTGCTCGGGATAAACGCCATAACGATTCAAATATAGATGTTTAAGAAATGTTCTCTAAACATTTTTAAGTTCTGCTCGGTAAACAAGCTTGTATACTTGGTAAAATGTGCCCAAATAAGACTTCATAATTCTAATTGCAATCTCACGAATACGAACGTGTCAACTGCTCGTTAATAATGGGTTCGGCTGATGCAAAATTATTGTCTATAGTCTATAGTCTATATTGTCTATTGTATATATATATATATATATATATATATATATATATATATATATATATATATATATATATATATATATATATATATATATATATATATATATATATATATATATATCTATATATATATATATATATATATATATATATATATATATATATATATATATATATATATATATATATATATATTATATATATATATATATATTTATATATTTATATATATATATATATATATATATATATATATATATATATATATATATATATATATATATATATATATATATATTTATATATTTATATATATATATATATATATATATATATATATATATATATATATATATATATATATATATATATATATATATGCGTGTGTGTGTGTATGTTGTAATGGATCTTGAGTATTATGGTTTTTTGTATGCTTTTAGTTGCTTAATTTTTCTTACAGGATCCATTTCTGGTTACAAGCAATTAAATGTATCTTAAAAAATATTTTGAATATCTCATGGTTTTAGATAAAAAACAAACTTGCAAGTCAACATTTTCTTCAAAATAATGAAAATGTTAATGGATGTTATAAAATACAGTATATAGATGCGCGGGTGAACGCATGTTATATAATTTAGGATGCTATATAGCCCAATGTCTTTCAGAATAGGTTTCTCTTCTTGTGCATTATTAATCCTATCTGAAGGCATGCCCTGTATAAAACACTAGATTGCTAAACTCCCAGAAGAGCGCAATGGTAGTTCTGTGGAGCAGGATCAGCAATTTATCGTTTGCACCTAACAATTTGTCGTTTGCACCTAGTATAAGAAAAAGCGTGAGAAATTTAAATAATGCAAGGATTAGTAGTGACTGATGCAGGGAAGGCAATAGAGTACTGCTCTCCTCATAAATTTACTCTAATAGATACATTACTTATAAATACACATAAATACACATATCTGAGTGTTATTACGAAATACGAGGAAAATAATATCAGATATATTCTTTTACCGCCAAACAACACGCATTTGACTCCCTTAAATATCTGTATATTTCCGTCTATAAATGGGAGTTGGCGTCAAATTCTTCAACAGTGGAAAAAGCACAAAAAAGGGGTAGTGAGGAAAGATGTTTTTCCTTATGGAAATATCAGATATATTCTTTTACCGCCAAATAACACGCATTTGACTCCCTTAAATATCTGTATATTTCCGTATATAAAAGGGAGTTGACGTCAAATTCTTCGACAGTGGAAAGAGCACAAAAAAGGGGTAGTGAGGAAAGACGTTTTTCCTTGGTTGCTGAAACAAGCACTGACCATCATAATAGATGTCAATTGTAAAAAAAAAATAATTTCGGGTTTTGAAGTCACTGCCACTAGATCGGCAAAAAATTCTTGAAAAATTGCATCCAATAGAACGGAAGAAAACTGCAGAAGAACCTATAGCTACCTGTTTACAAGATATGTTCGAAAAAGCTCGATTCCAAAGAAGAAAGCAGGAAAGGGTATTTCCCGGGATGACCTTAAATGAGTATCTCTCACCCCTCCAAAAACAGCTACAAAAAAAGAAAAAAAGTTCAATCAGAATTAACAGAAAGCAATATAAAAGAAACTATGGTAGTAGATGACAATGACAATAATAATAATCCTAATTTTTTACTGATTTGGATAATGAAAGTAATGGACAAAATGAAAATATCTCGACCATTGCTGCAGATTCAAGTGACAAGTCAAGTCTGAAAATTGATGTTTACATTTTAGCCAATATGAATACAGATAATGGTGGGGAAAAATGTTGCTAAAGTTATCAACGCCCACGAAGATGACATTTATATGTACTAATTTTTAAGGCCAAATGCTAAAATACAACAGGCTTTTATTTATCCTGAGGTGGAGGATACTGGAATTGTCCATAAGCAGGAAATTGTTAGTAAATTATCAAATTATGAAGTGTTGAGACGTGGACAAATTCAATTTAAAGGATATAATATCATTTTGTAAAATAGTCACCTAATTTTGTTCTCTGTCATTTACTTAAATGAAAATTCTGTTGAAACAGAAAGATTACATATTTCTTTTTACCTAGTTTGTCTCACAAATGTTGTTGATTATTTATTTACTTCATTTTATTTTCATTTCGCCCCTACATCACCGAACTTGCAATTCTCATAAGAAAATGAGCTGTTTTCAAGTTGCTCCATTTACGAGCTTACTTGAAAATAAGTAAAAAAAAATATTTTGGGAAAATGTAGGAGCCTACAATTTCCCAGATTCACTAAAAGCCTTCACTAGTGTCCAATGATTAAAAAAATTATTGTGGTAACCGGAACCAACTCTTACCCTTGTGTGCGCCTGATTTCCCATAGTACTATTAATTTTAGGGAAAAAGTATAGAGACGTTTTTGATAGATAATTTAAGAATAAATTAATTTAAGATATTTTAAGTGATTATAAAGAATTTAAGGATTAATTCTTTATATGGGTATTTTTATCAAAAACTACAACGCTCTCCTAATAATTTAGGAAATACGGGGTGGAAACGACGTCCTGAAGCACACTATTTATGGGTGGGAAATTTTCGGTTTAGTAATTCTTATACTATCCATTGCCAACTTTGTAAAATATGAATTTTGTCCAATATAAATCGTTATATTACTGCACTAATACGATAACCCCACAATTTTTTCAAATTGCACTGTACCTACAGGGATTTGTCTAGATATAAAAAGTTAATTACACTCATTGTTCCTGGCTAATGTTCCAATAATAGCTATTTAGGTATCCAGTTGGAAAAAGTACTATTTTGTGTAACGAGCAGATTTCTGCGAAATGAGGGCTAGCGAGTTGCGCAAAAGGATGCGAGTTACACAAAATAATGTTTCCCAACGTGTTTCATACAAGATTTTTTCTTATTTTCACCAATTTTATATTTTATGAGAAGAAAACTATGAATTTTATACGTTTAAAAACAATCCATAAACAAATAAACTTGGGCTTATTTATTGGAGCTGAAATACAAGAAGAGTTAGAAAAGGTAAGTTGAGGTTATATCAATCCAATGAATTAATTTCTATTTAAAAAAATCTAGTATTAGAGACAGTAGAACCCGGTTATAACAACATTTGAGGGACTGAGAGAATAATGATATTATATCCGGTTTGACTTTATAAGCGTCTATCAATTTATATATTATGTATTTTATCCACGTCTTTTTAATTGGCTGTGAGAAGCTTCTTGGCCTTTGTTTCGTTGTCGGCAGATGCATATAATTTTTTTTTTGTGAAATTCCAAAAAAGGCGGCCAATTACACTTTTCGATCTACCATTTTGAATATCTTTTCAAATGTTCATGCAATGCTAAAAGCCTTTTCCTTAGTACCATGTCACTCATTTTTGTTTGAAAATTATATTTTATATATGTAAATTTAGACTAGGTACTTATCTTTGATTCTCTGTAGTAGCACTAAGAGGGCCTTAATAAGTACAAGCATAGTCATATAACTAGGTACATATTATATCGTTTCTGAGTCGCTGAGTTTCAGTTATTACGGAATTAACCATTATCACTTCCAAAAATATGTTTTCTGTTAACAAACTTACTATTTTTGGTGTCAAACATACAAGAAAAGTTTCAAATCAGGTATATATAAGTAATGTGTCTAATAGAGGAAATTTTTATACGCCATTGTAAGATACACCGCATTGTAAGATACACCAACTGTAATTTAGGGCTAGGTTAATAATAGGCACTTAGAAAAAAATACAACGTATTTCAATTACTCAAACGTTGCTATATACAATAGGAAGTGATTCAGTTAGAAAAAAATATCATTTTCTTACCTGTTTTTCGATATTTTTTGCAAATAAATAAACTAATAACTTGCACCGTTGATTTGTTGAACCAAAACCGTTACAGAATGAGGCTGCAACAGGTACTTTGTATAATGGTATAATATCGTAGTTCCAATTCTTATGGCTAGATGGGGACATAGTGTTTCGATTTTTAACAGCGAAATTTTTCAACTCTACCCGAATTTTCAAGTCGTCGTTTTACACTACCATAATCGTTATTGTCACTTTTATAGTTTAGGCGCTACGATAATAAAGTCGGTGTCGTACCATCGTCATGCAAAAACAAAGCAGTATTTATTTATATTCTAGGTACATTCATTTGTTCCAGGACAAAATAACTCTCGAAAGTAAAATTATTATTAATAAATGACTACAGATAATTTTTTCAAGAATCTTAATTTTAAGAATACCTAGATATTGCACAAATATTTTTTTTTCATTTTGAATTAATTATTATTATTATTAATTATTATTAATTTATTTATTTATTAATTAATTAGTTGATACATTTTTGCAATAAGTATTTTTAAATTATAATATATCTGTAGTAATTTATTAATAACAATAACGACTTTCAAGAGTTATTTTTGTCCTGGAACAAATGAATGTACCTACAATATAAGTATTTATTTATATTGTAGGTACATTCATGTAGGTGCTTCGTTTCTGCATGTCAATAAGCATTTTTAAAACTAAGCTTCCTGAAAAATATATGTGGAGGCATTGTTGTCTAAATTTAGCCCTGTTTAGCATTTTGTCTATTTGAGTTGTGAATCTAAAGGTCATATCAATGTTTACCCCCAAATATTTTAAGATTGTAATGTTTGTTTTATTTATGTCATTTATACATATTTTCACCTTTGGCGTTTCTCTTTTCCTGGTAAAAATGACTAAACTATAAAAGTGACATTAATATTTTTGCTCTTTTGTCTACATCCTCGCATGTTAAATGAAATTCTCAAAAAGAAAGTTTTTCGATTAGATTAGTGAAAATTTGCCTGCGTAAGTTCTGATCTGCCAAAGTTATCGATGTTTCAAGCCCATTTAAAAACAACAACCATATTATACGCCGAAAGGTGCGAAAAAGTGTGAATTGTAAAATAAATAACAAGTGCGAGTCGGACTCGCGCACGAAGGGTTCCGTACCATTATCTATAAAATCACACAAGCTTTTAATTAATTTCGTCCGACCGGCGACTCCGGCATTTATTAGCATTTTATTCAGTTTTTAGTATTTGTTGTTATAGCGGCAACAGAAATACATCATCTGTGAAAATTTCAACTGTCTAACTATCACGGTTCATGAGATACAGCCTGGTGACAGACGGACAGCGAAGTCTTAGTAATAGGGTTCCGTTTTACACTTTGGTACGGAACAACCCCCTAAAAAGCATGTGGATAGCTCAGCTAGGTATAGGTACGGAGATATTTGAGTGAATATATAAAATACAATTATACGTCACTGGCGCGATGGGAATGAGTATCACAGCTACATCTATCGGTAGGCTACGCGCAAGCCTGCTCTTCTTTAACTGTAACTGTATTGGCATCCTAATTTGCATGAACAAGAAGTAGCAGATTCGGGAGCTGGTTCTATTGTTGTCACAGTTGCGGTTAATATACCGGGTAGTAGCTACAGATTGGGGATTGAAAGAAGTTGGCAGTATGGCATTTCCACAAGCTCTCCCGTGAACGAAATCAGTTTCTATTGGATATTTCGATAATAGAAGTTGAAATTAGTTATAAAATACCAATTTATGGAAATTCCCACTCGACACTGCTACCTCTATTCGATTTCATGCATATATTATTATATTATTTTCGTAAGTGAAATAGAGATTCGAAATCGATAATTCAATATAAGTAATTCATCTGCGTGTCATATAAATGCCTCAATTATGACGATCACTTACTTTATATTCTCCTTTTGGGCATTCCTCAGAGCACACGGACTTTACGAATCTCCCATTGCGGCCCAGCTGTAATGAGTGGGAATTGTTCCATAATAAACTGCCGTTGTTCCAGTTACCAACCTGGACATAGTCGAAAGTCCCGTCCTCGAGTTTCTGATAATTCATTATATCGTAGCGTCCTGGAGGATCGCCGTTCTCATCAAACTCTATTATTTCCTGGTCGTACTCAAAGGACACGTTCATTAAATAGTTCTGAAACAAAAGTACAGTGTGAGACCAGCAATAATTCTGCAGTAAAATAAACCATTGGTTAGTTGTTGGAACATTCTTTTGGGTTTTGGATATCCTAAAATACAGAAGAATAGTAGAATAGTTGCTTCCAGTTATATTGAAAATTATTTAACTCAATATTTTTCAATATACCGTGCACAATTGTTCCTGACGATTCCTTAACAATATATATTCTTATTAATTTTTTGGTTCAACTTCCCCGCAGAGTGCAGAGTGTTTTTCTGAAAGAATATTTTTCCGGTCGTGTAAGCGCGCTCCATTGAATCCAATATTTGATTCAAGTCAGATTTAATATTAACCATATAATTTTTTTTCAGACACATATATTTATCAGCGACAATACATAATTATGAAATAAAAAGCTTTCCTGTTCCAAAAGGTACATCTTTAACGATTTTTCCGATCGCGTAAACGCGCTCCATGAATTGAATAGTGGTGAAAGTCAGATTAAATATTACATAATGGTACCAAATTTTTTTTATTCACACAGTTATTCAGAATGGCAAAATATCTTATTGAAAAATGTTTATATAAAAAACTTATTCTGATCCTGATTCTTCAGAAGTGCCTTACATCAAAACCTAATTCTATTTCTTCAACGTTTTCTTTTTGTTTTGATTTGCTGAGTAAATCCTCAATTTTTAACGTTGTCGGTGTTTGGTCCCCTGCGAACCACGGGCTTCAAATAGATAACTAAAAACTAACCTCAATCTTCAAGAGTTAGTTTGACGCAGCATGCATCAATTCCATGAAGCGACATTAAGTTTACATAGATTGTGCGCAAAATTTGCGGTGTGAGTGAGATCAGCATGGTGGGATCCGGTGCCTTTAATCTTCTTTATAAATTTCTCTTGCCTTTTTTCGTGTCAAATGTTTTTGAGGTGAATACTTCTTTAGCCGCATGAGAGTGATTATTCAAGGTCGCGTCACGACATATTTTATAACATTTTCGTCTCGCAAGTGAGATAAAGCATATGACAGATAAGAGGGAGAGAGAGAAAAAAACACACACACATATATATATATATATATATATATATATATATATATATATATATATATATATATATAGAGTGATTATTCAAGGTCGCGTCACGACATATTTTATAACATTTTCGTCTCGCAAGTGAGATAAAGCATATGACAGATAAGAGGGAGAGAGAGAAAAAACACACACACACACATATATATATATATATATATATATATATATATATATATATATATATATATATATATATATATATATATATAGAGAGAGAGAGAGAGAAAAAACACACACACACACATATATATATATATATATAAAAATAAACATGGCTATCGAAGGAGATCTGTGATAAGATAAGATCGGGGTAGTCTGGTGTTCATATGTAGTTGATGGAATAAGGCCGAGGGATCCCAATATTCAATTTAATCCCTGCGGCTCTATATACATAGTTGTGTTCCTGAGTTTATCGATCTAAGTTTCGTAATCTTTGTTTAGGAGAGAAATTATAATAATTATGGATCTTACATGTATTAGCAATTCAAACAAATATTATTTAAATACTGGGTATAGTATTAGGGTGATAATTCTCCAGCGCCGTAGATAGGAGAGCGCAAAGGGGCACACGACTGAGGAGGGTGCAATCGGAGGCGGGTCTTGTGAGGCAAGAATTCGCATGTGCTACTATTTATATTTGTTCTATTTGAATATATTATATATATAAAAGCATAGGCATCCAGTTATCCAGAAGATGCTAAACTTTAAAATGCATAATTTGTTATTATGTCTGTTGCTGGGGTTAAAAATATAGATCGCTAGTGTGAAAAATACCTCAACAGTACATGAAACTCGTCTCTTGGCATTGACTAAAACAAAAAATGTCAAATGATTATACATTTTATTATTCGAGAATCGGGTGGAGGTGCTAGTGAAAATGTTAATTGGGAAAACTGTATATTTTTACTTCCCCGATTTGTTATTCATAAAAATCGAGCATTAGCTGAGATAATTAACATAAGGAAATGACAAAATATAGGTTGCCTGCTTTCCCCTCAGCACAATTATGAAGTTGCCAAGTATAAACAGGTGAGCAAGCGTTATTAAAATACCCTCATCTTGTTTAATCGATTTTTTAATGAAATGAAAGGTTATTTTATTCCCTACCTAACAGTATTAAAGCCTCAGCAAAAGTTTGTCACATCCATGGTTACTTACATTTTAGATTTTGAGTTTTGATCGTGAGCGTGGAGAGTCAGAGAGAAGCGTTCTCCATGCTACACTTCTCCATGCTACAGACATGGATGCAGAGAGAGAGAGAGAGAGAGAGAGAGTACTTCTGAAAGAAGATTTTTCCGATCGTGTAAGCGCGCTCCATAGATCAAATACTTATTTATGGGATCAAGCATTGTATAGGCGTCAGTTACGCTAGATATCGCATGTTCCAAAAATATGCGTGCAGCACACTACACGTGATAGAAGTGAATATTTCTTTACCGATTCGTTGAGAGAGTGAGAGAGAGAGAGAGAGAGGTATTTTACATATTAGCTTTATGGTAACTGAAGTGTGACACTTATGTTCGTGATTCTAAATGGTGTAGATTTCTCGAGAATATAGCAATCGTTGTTCCTGATTTAGTCGTGGCAATATTCCGGTCATTATTCATATCTAAACCGAATTTCTCACAAAGAAAGTGAAGTAGTGACACGGATGCATCCTCCGCAAAAAGATTATCATCCATTTGGATCAGATTAGAAAGCCCAATCCAGATATATTCAGCAGAATATGCATAAGTAATATTGTATTCTGGTTAATTCCGATTCTGTCACGATTATTTATAAATTATATCAAAATTGCTTTCCGCTTTAGAACACTTGTGGGGGATCGTTGCCCAAGTTAAAGCTATATTCAATATATATATATATATATATATATATATATATATATATATATATATATATATATATATATATATATATATATATATATATATATATATATATATATATATATATATATATATATATGCTAATGCTCGATTTTTATGAATAACAAATCGGGGAAGTAAAAATATACAGTTTTCCCAATTAACATTTTCACTAGCACCTCCACCCGATTCTCGAATAATAAAATGTATAATCATTTGACATTTTTTGTTTTAGTCAATGCCAAGAGACGAGTTTCATGTACTGTTGAGGTATTTTTCACACTAGCGATCTATATTTTTAACCCCAGCAACAGACATAATAACAAATTATGCATTTTAAAGTTTAGCATCTTCTGGATAACTGGATGCCTATGCTTTTATATATATAATATATTCAAATAGAACAAATATAAATAGTAGCACATGCGAATTCTTGCCTCACAAGACCCGCCTCCGATTGCACCCTCCTCAGTCGTGTGCCCCTTTGCGCTCTCCTATCTACGGCGCTGGAGAATTATCACCCTAATACTATACCCAGTATTTAAATAATATTTGTTTGAATTGCTAATACATGTAAGATCCATAATTATTATAATTTCTCTCCTAAACAAAGATTACGAAACTTAGATCGATAAACTCAGGAACACAACTATGTATATAGAGCCGCAGGGATTAAATTGAATATTGGGATCCCTCGGCCTTATTCCATCAACTACATATGAACACCAGACTACCCCGATCTTAACTTATCACAGATCTCCTTCGATAGCCATGTTTATTTTTTATAAACGCACACATGTGAATGAACCTTACCTTAAATAAAGACCCATTAAAAGGAACCAGCTTATCACACATTCCTGCAGATCCTTGGCCGCACAGGTCTTGTTGCATGTCGTGCAGCGCGTGTGCCAGTGTGTAGATCGCTTTTATGACAAAGCTCAGCTTGGGATCTTGCCGATACTTCCTGGCCAGATTTTCATCGCCTGCAAATATGTGAAGATTGTAAAATTTGCATAGTAAACGCGGTGAAGGCAATAGCAAATGCTTATCTTCCAGGTACACAAAAATAAGAAAGCAGTATATTCTGGATATTGCGATTTTGCATTTTTTTATTTAATATATCGTTCAAAATACATTCTTTTTACAGGTCATAAAATACATGGTGGGGCAAAAATAGCATAAAATCAAAAAAAATATTTTAATTTTTAATTTAAAAACGTATTTGATTTATAAGAATTAATTTGTAGTAATATAATAGTAATAAAATATTAATATTATACTATACAAATATTTTAGTAATAATATAATAATAATTTTTCATTAATAATATGTTATATTGCTGATTTGATATTTAACTTTTTTAAAACAACTTTATAATTAAATTTATATTTCGAACGATCCTGAATAAATACAAAAGTTGTTGTGTGGTAAAATTTATTTCATTGCTATGACTGAATAATACAATTGCGATACAACTGTTTTTAAAATGGGTTTTAGATGTAAGTATTTATATGCTCTACTGAGTTGATGCGGCAGTGCAAGCTAAGTACAATCATTCTATGAACTGAAATATAATAATAAGAAGATTTAGGAGAAGACATGTGAAATTATATATAGCGAATATATAATATTAATATTATATATATCGAATATTATATATATATATAATATTAATTATTAATATTATATATATATATCGAAGGAAACTGTTATCTTTGCAGCGTTAGCAAAATGCAGTGTTGCTGAGTAACTTGTATACGCGTTCGTTCGTGTAGCATGAGTGAATTTTAATATAACAACTCCCTTCATATAGAAAAAGTGATATACAGCAACTTTTGCAACCGTAACATATATTATAAATTCTAAATAATTTAACACAATGTCGCTGGAATATAGTTGAACGAATTTTAAAATACAGTCTTTTTAATTTAATTCTACATCGGTTTCGTCTTCGACGTGGATTAACCGTCTTCTACTGGGGAGTAGAATAGTGAATCTCCTAAACCCTCTGTCAGGTTCTGAAGAGGGCTGGTCAGCTGAAGGTCCGATGGCAAGTTGTCTAATAATTAGGGTTATAATATTATATTGGTCAAGTTTTTATGTTTTGCTACGTTATGTTCTTCTACGTTGATATTGTTCGATTTGAGTGGTTTTAAATATGGTACTCTATGTTTATCAGGAAGATTGTTGCAACAGCGATATTTTATATAACTATGGCGGGATGAGGGTTGTTGTTGGATTTAGAAAAGTCTTTAGAGCTTGCTTGTACTTTCGTGATTTTTATAAATGAGGTTGTAATTTTAGGATGGCGTTCTTTAATATGAGTTCGGTAGCAGAATTTATTTCAGGGAAATTTACCTATTGTTATTTGTAGGGTATCCGAATTTATTATTAACCGAGTTTTGGCTTCCAGTTCTTGTACAATATATCCGTTGCTGAATAATATTAATGTTTGGATTGTTTGGCAATTTCCAAGTAGACTTTTTATATTTCTGAATAAACTGGCTTTACAGTGGGCATCATTGTCTATAGGATAGGCCAACAGATTTGAACATAATTTGATTCCAAGAGTCAGAGACAGTTACACATATTTGGATTTGGAACAAGTACCTACGTACTACGTACATCAATAAATCATCATCTTTCGCGATATGTTTATTTGTAATTGATAAAATGTGATGCAAGACCAGTTAAATATCCCAGTTTATATCCCAGTTCCAAAATGGGAATGGGATATAAACGGTAAATTGTATAAGATTGACAATCTTTCAAAGGGATCTCTAAAACAAACACTAAATTGGAGTTTGTTTAATAAGTCCTATAATATCTAAGTATTGAGCTACTTTTGAAGGTTTTAGAGGTAAACTATTTCCGTATTGGTTTTAAGATATCTCCAGTAGTGATGATATCAAATGATGAAATTATGGAAGAATTAATTATTTTTAGTCGTGCAAATATCATAGAGTTTACCACATCGTTTAAGATATCTTCTATGAATAGATAGCTTTCCATAAGTTGTTCATAGATTCCTAACAATTTTAATTTCATGTAAATTAAATTTACTTTATCGCTCATGCTGATAAGAGCTTTTTCTATTTCTTGATAAAATGTATCCTCATCAACACGTAACTTTTGAATAGTGGAATAAAAGTTTTTAATGACTGAAGTTGTTACGGAAATTTGGTTCTTTATTAAATTTTCTAGTTATTGGTGCTCGTCATCGTTTAATCCATTACCTAATGCAGTTGGTGTAATATTCATCATCTGAAACATTTAGATTGCCAGTTATAAATTTACATATAGATCCTATTCTGTTAAGAATTAGAAATATAACAAATTCTATTTTTTGTGTTAAAACTCCAATACAAGTAAAGAATAAACTGTTTTACACATTTATGTTATAAAAAATAATGTACTTACCTATTATAAATTGAACATAATCACAATACACAACAAGAGAGGTGTGAATCACATGGTCAACTGTTAGATACTTATTTTTACAATCGAATGATTGTTGCCAGGAGATTAGTTTCCAATTTTTTATAGTTACTTGTTTTCCCGGTGTTTTCGACGAATATTTATCTCCAAAATGGTTGACCAAAATGGGAGTCAGCAACCCATTATAATAACTTTATATAATAGTTGTACAAGCAGTAACATCATACTTGGTTGTGGGCACACAAAAGGGGGTATATTATAGGGAGGCCAAAAGCCAAAGTTGTATTGGTCATCTGGTGTGTTTGTCGTTACTCCTAGCATTAAATGAAGGACTCTTCCTTCAATCAACGCTCCTAGCGCATACGTGTTGTATGCTATGGTTTTGTGTCTTTGATTTCTCAACACGCGATTTGCAACTGGGGTCTGTCTGAAGCAAACTACAAAGTTATAAGCATAAATTAAAATTCCATTTTATTCTGGACCACCTTATATATTATATTACTCTTATATTATCAGATACAGGTTTAGATATCTAACTGAATATTTTCTACTAGAAGTGTTATTAAGTATATTATTTTTTATAAAACAACAGTGTGACTAACATCATTGAGCCCAGGAAAAGTATAACAAATTATCATTATGTTCTACTGTTGCCTGTTATTTTCCCGTTTAATTCAACTCCAAGTACTTTCTAATATTTTATATCTTTCCTAAGTCAAAATTCTTGATTGAGTCTACGTGAAATCGAGCATGATTGTTTCCTTCAGACTATTGTTTAATTGCTATTTTCTTCCTAAATATGCCAATTATAAATATAATATGAAGCTATTATGAAAGGTATATAATGTATATGACGCTACCTATTAAAATTTTTCCTTTCATGAACACGAAGCAGATCTAATTAATTCATTCATTATACCATTAATTATATTTTATAATTACTTGGTCTCTCTATTAACGAAATATATTCGGATTTTCATTATCATGTACTTTACAGCTTCTACGTGATTCTAAAACCTGAACTCGAGAAGCTGAAGAGAATTTAATTTTCATAACAACGTTTTAAAATACATCGATACATGATATAAATTGTTTTAGCTCTAGCTTTACAATGTCTTAGAGCGAATAGTTTGAAATATTATGAGCACAACATAGGGCCGTTATAATGTCGTATTTTTTGTATTTTTTGGTCGTCATATGACCAAAACATAACGTCCTTTTGATTACATACTTCAGTGGTATGTATGGTGACGTATAGAGCCGTATGTATGTGACAAATTATTCACATACAATCTATATTTTTCTAAAATACCTAGTACATATATAATAGAAGAGGGGCTTTTATTTTAATAAGTTGCTGTTGTAGATCTTAATCGAGTATAACGAGTACCCACTAGCAGCTCAGTGGCTTCAAAGGACCCCGGGACCCCGGACCCCGTACATTTGGGTGGATTGAAGAATATTCCGAAATTCATAATTCTGAAGTTGGAGAAAACAATTGGTCGCTTTTAGCAATTTCAGAAAACCCATCATTTACGGACATATATGCATATAACATTAGTTTCTTATATTTGATCATAGAAGGCCTTGGTAAATTATTGTAAGCTAATTTCTGTACAAAAATGTATTATGTTTCTGAAAAACATGTAAATGCTATGTCAGCATTAATACCGTACTTTACGCTTGGTATACATAAACAATTACGACAATAGCCGGTATAACGACATTGGCCAACTTTACTACATTAATCGTAACATACGTGTGGAAAAAAATGTATATTCACCATTGGTACCTCTTGGACGCGTAAATTTATTGTTTATCATGATGTAGTGGACCATATTTCTGTATCGTAGTAAACAATTCAAATGAAAGAGCGCCTCGAAGCCATATTCATTGTTTACCCCTATGCAGCGGACCCTATTTCTGTATCGCAGTAAACAATGCAAATAAAAAGCGCATCCAAAACAAATTCATTGTTTGCCACGATGCAGCGAACCGTATTTCTAAATCGAGATAAATTATGCTAATAAAATAAATATCTAATACAAATTCGTTGTTTACCGAAACAAGTGGCATTACATTATTATATTATTAACATTTCGACTATAACATATATATTGTAATTCGTGATGCATTCACGAGTGCATCGAAGAGAATCGCATTTATTATTGCTGATTAATGTACCAGTAAAACAAATGTTATACATGAAAATTAAATAATTAATTGAAGATGAGGTTATTTTATGGAAATTCATTGTGAACCAACAATTATTATAAACGCTGTTTTGGATAGATAAAAAGAGTGTGCTAACCTATTCCTTAATAGATTGATAAATTAATTTAATAACACTGCTTAAACTTGCAGTGACATTAAAATTCTCAACTATCAACTTAAAATACTAATAAATAAATAACAGAGCCTTAACTTGCAATAACTTTATTAACCCGAAGGTTCAAACAATTGAGAATAAAAAGCAGATCTTTTTGAAACTTAAAAGTCTCTTGGTTCACCTATACTGCCTTTTAATAAAGTTTCCATCCAGTTTGAATGCAAATTTTTATATAAAAACATAATAATTAAAAATATCTGAATTGGCTAGGTATGTAATACTATTAATGAGATTTTGACATTTGTCTTGTTTGCATTAATATTTGTTTGCAAATATCTGGGTCTTTCCTTCTTAAGTACAACTTCTTGCTTTGAAGATCTCCCTGCTTGTATACTTTTGCCTCCCGAAGTTAGACCACGTCTAAGTTTTCTCGTAGATATTGAACTGGGCCTAACACCTATTTTAGTTCCCCTCTTAAAGGTAACAACATAAAGAAATGTAACAATTGAGCCGGTGTGAACATTTTTAAAGCTTTTGTTAATTTTGATACCGTATTTTAGTCATATCAACTGATGCATGCCATGCGTAAATAACTGAAGGTTTCGGCAACAATAACGTTACGATTATGAACGAAATCGACCTAAAGTAACATAGATCTACAGAGTAACTTATTTTATAAAAACATGTATAGTATGAACTTACCGTAATTGCAATATTTTTAAGTTTTGATTTAAATAATGGTTATTCTTTATGGTATCTGGATTATTTTTTTCAATTAAAATATTAACAGTTGCTTTGCATTCCTTATCAAGAACACGAGAATCACATCTTTTTCTGGTTTTTACCTTACCAAAACTATTAAGTTGGCATTTGAATACTTTGCGGTAAATATATTTCTTAGCTGATGGATACGTGTATATTACGATCAAGTTTGACGTCCTAGCAAAACTAAATGTTTTCGTTCAGTCATCACACCTTTAAGTACTACGATTATTGTTATTTGCTTCCTATCCCATTTTACTTGGCATTGTAGCATGATAGTTATTAGACATTTTGTAATAATATTCTACTATCTGATCTTCTGCGTTACAAAATAATTTTATTTGATTTAAAACTGTTTATAATTTATATGTTTATATAATTATAAACTTTATAAGAAACTGACTGATTCTTACATTTCGTATTGCGTAACACTGCATATAATTGCTGAGATACATACTGATGGTCAATTTATCGCGAACCTACCTGCATGTGTTCACAATGACATAGACGCCACAGTGGTAAACAATGAATTTGTTTTTGTGCTCATTTTTTAACAGCATTGTTTACTACGGTTGAGAGTCCGCTGCAGCGCGGTAAGCAATGAATTAGATTTGGAGGCGTTATTTTATGTGGTAAACAATACATGTACGCCATGTATTGTTGTACATGTGAATTTGGAGTTTAAACTCTGAATTCAGAGAATGAAAAACGGAATTTCAGTCTAAATTCAGAGATAAAAGTCTGAATTCAGGGATTAAAGTCAGAAATAATAGTTTAAACCCTCAATTCAGTGTTTAGAGTCTAAAATCAGATATTAAAGTCTAAATTCAGAGATCAATGTCTGATTTCAGAGATTAAAGTCAGAACTGAGAGATTAAAGTCTGAATTTTCAAAATATTATAGACATGGTCCTTCTATGGCTTCGTATTATTGTATATAATTACAATAATGTACTATCGAGCAAATGACTCAAAAATGTCATATTATGGAATTGTAAATATTTACAGTACATCTCGGATATATAAGAAATATAAAGGTCTGAAGGTGAAGGTTTGGAAAAATATTTGGTCTGGGGATTTTTCTTCAAACAAAAATATCCATAATGTCAGGTCACATAATCTCTTTCCTCCTTGGGTATCTCAAACCGTTAAAATACGAAGATCTTTGGAGGGGGACCTAAAATCCATAAAATCTTCAGGCTGCATAGTAATTACGTTGTACGTAGGGTTTCCAGTTTTCGGGATCCGGATACCGATTTCGGAACTCATTGAACAACTTTAGGGATTTCGGGATTAATCCCGAAATTAAGTAAAACACCCTTTAGTCCACACTCCACAGTTTAATTATCAATGAATAACTAAAAGGGAACAATACCCACATAAACTTTAATTATTTTGTAGTATTTTTTTAAAGTAAAGTTTACTTCTGATTTCATTAATAAGAACAAATCTGATGAGTAAGAGTAAATATTTTAAAATAGTTTAACTTTATTAAAATTAAAGTGTGCCTTAAACATTCTCGCGATTTCCACTTCTTGCTGAGGGATCAATCTCTTTCGGAGCTACTGTTATAGCTACTTCAAGAGGTATGTCATCTGCATCGCCACCTTCTTTATGATTGTGAACTTCTACATTTTCTACACCTTCAGTACCTCCAATGAGATGTGAGGATTCCCACATTTCTTTTATGAAATTTGCTATAGAAGTGTTAGAACTAGTTAACTTAAAATAATCACTTTCAGTTTTCAAAAAGTTGATATAAAGGTAAACCAAAAATATGTAACGTACCCTATACCAAAAGCAAAAGCGTTTCTGAGATATGACATTTATAAAAAAATTGCCATGCATGAGTTTGTAAGAATATTTATAACTTTTTTTCAATAAGAGTTCCACACTTGTTTTTTGACACGTAAAAAGAGCAGGATGTGAGGTATCTTCTACAATTAAAATAATTTAAAAAGTAAAATACTAAGTGTTTCATTTCTTCCGTTACATTTGGTTTACTGCAGACCGCCATAACTTTTTTAGTTTAAAGGCAACATTTTATATATCTTACGCCAAATTAAGTATAATTAAATTCCCTTTTGTTTGTTATTCGAATTCTATTGGTTGAGGTTATAATTTTTTGAGACATTTGCAATTTTGCTAGATTTGTAACAAACTCCAGTTAACATGCGTTGTACACTTTATTTTACTTTTATCTCTCTATATCTCGTCGGCTGTGGCGGCTGTCAAAATTGTCAAATTTCTTCAAATCTAATCAGTCAAAAGTTATAATCCTTTGGTTTACCACCACGCCCATAAATGTCACGTACCGCGGATGCCTTATTGTGTGTGGTGTTGCAATATCACCATTTTTGACAATGTATTTGATCTTACGTTTTACGCCACTTGTTATAATTACTGGATAGGGCTGGAACCTTTGATGTAACTATAACACTCGGAGTAGTTTCCACAAACACCAAAACACTTTCACTTCGTTCGACGCGCGTTTCGCCAATCAAGTTGGCATCATCCGGAGACGATTAAAAACTAATCTTAAACTAAAAATCTACCCTATTTATACTATTTGTGGTGAAATCATTAGTCACGCTTCAATGATTAGTTGCTAAGCAACGCGTAAAGCGGGCTATACGGTATAGGTCCCTTGTCGCTATTCATACTACTTTTGCATTTTACAATTTCTATGCTCTCAAATGCATCCAATTGTCTATTATTGGTCACATTTCTGACTAATTTTAAATTACTAATATCTATTCTATGATTGTTGTCAAAAGCATGTTGTGCAACACTAGACTTATCTGTTCTTCCATATTTTAGATGAGCCATATATTCTTTAACACCAGATTTAAACTCGTTGGATACAGTATAGTATGTACGCAGAATATCCATAGTAGTATATCAATTCATAGACCTACTCTTTAATGGTCACAGAACCTAATTATTATATAATAGATATAATTATCTATTCTTTGTGATTTTACTCACCCCTACAGACGTCCTGTGCCGATTCCTCATAAGCAGTATAATTTATGATAGTAACATCGCTTTCTGAGTAGTTTAAGGTAGAGTTTGCAGGAGGCAATACCGTTTCTTCTGCGTATAGAGTGCAGGAAAAGCGCGATTCCCAGAATTCCTTAAACCATGGGTTACGGGCGTTTGATTGCGGTTTGAGAGACCAGTAGTAATCGTCAAAAGAACGCACGTACGGCGAATGTATTCTTATTGATAGTCCACCCCAAGCTTCCTCCTCGTAGCCTCGTATAACGTCACCTCTATCTGCCCATCCATCACTGAAATAAAAAGTACGCTACAGGTTTGCATTTAGTGGAATTTATTATTTCACAAAGTTCGAAATATATCATGTAATAATATTTTTAGTATTGAAAATACTACTGGGCGAGTGTATATGGGAGCCTTTAAGAAAACGAGTCTTTAAGAAAACGGAACACGTTGACATGCTGACACGTTGACGTGACATGCGACATAAAAATTATCTGTCCAGTAAGCAAGGTCAGGGAATACGGAGAGGTCACAATTTGCTATATTGGGAACAAAACGATTTACGGATGCATTTTATTTATAGGCTGACTAGTAAATATTGCTCTTGATGTATGAATGTATTCAACTGTCGGAACTTAAGTAGTAAGTAGGCGCTAATCATCACAGTTGCTAAATTGATTCAATACAATAATTATGAAGTAGGTAAGTACACTCAGGGGCAAAAAAACGCAACAAGATAATATTGGGTAAAATTTAAGGTCTCATAACTTTTTTATTTTAAGTACAATTTTCATATTTTTTTTAGCAAACTGTAGATAAAATGATCAATTTCAACTTGCATATCCAGTATTTTGGTATATGCTTGCATTTCAGTCATTATTCGAGAATAAATAAATGTTGCTGTAGAACGCTAATTTTAAAACGCCGCGCCGTATGGAATAATTTAATAACAAATTTCTTGCAAAATCCAATTTTTGTGAAAACCCATGCTTTTTCTACATTTTGTTTTCTACATTTTCATGTAATGTCTACATTACAATATATTGTTTGATTTTAACATGCAATTATTGCAACATAAAAAATTAAAATTTCAAAATTAAACCTCAAAATAATCCAGTTCGACTGTAACTTAACAAACCTGAACAAACGTACTGTTTAGAATAAATTTAGGTTAATGTTTTGTATTGCCACCTCTAGCTCCTATAACTGCCTGCATACGTCGGTTCATACTTTCAATAAGGTTACGAATATCACCTTGAGGGATATTTTGCCATTCCTCCTGAAGGGCTAAACGAAGCTCATTTATCGTAGCCGGAGCTACTTCGCGTTGTCCAACTCGCTTACGAATCATGTCCCACATATACTCGATGGGGTTGAGATTAGGCGAACATGCTGGCCAGTTAATTTCGTTAATACCAACTTCTGCGAGGTATTGTGTGACATACATTGCTGTATGCGGTGGCGCATTATCCTGCATTAGGATAAACATAAAGGATTCTTGCAACATATTCATAATTACGACCATCTTCAACAAGAGCAACAGCTTTTGCGCAATTTTCCGCACTTAAAACCATGGTAGGAATACAACAGGTCTTGCGAAAAAAAAATCACTTGCAAACTGACATTAGCGCAATCACGAACAAAGCCACCTAATCCAAAATTAACTTTTAAGTAAAAGTAAAGTAAATTTTCTCAAAGTTGGTGACAAGTTCATATTGCTCTAAAAAATGAACCAATGCACCTAAAGATATGAACTAAAAAAACAAAATGTAGGGAAGGTATGGTTCTTTAAAAAAATTGTATTTTGCAAGAAATTGGTAATGAAATTATTCCACAGTGTTTTAAAATTAGGGTTCTATAAAAACATTTTAATTATCCTGGTATATACGTATATACGACTAAAACGCAAGTATGTAACAAAATACTGGATATGCAAGTTGAAATGGATCATTTTATCTACAGTTTGTTAAAAAATATGAAAATTGAACTTAAAATAAAAAAGTTATGAGACCTTAAATTTTAACAAATATTAACTTGTTGCGTTTTTTTGCCCCTGAATGTATATGTAAGATTTATTTACTCACCGTAACAGTTGTTAAGTGTTAGTATTAAGACTTCTAGTGTTAGTTATTAAGTGTTGCAAGTGTTAAGACGTATATCATTTTAACAATTTTCAGATTAAATAATTTCTTGTTTTAGTGTTGGTTTAATAAACCAAATCTTTTAACGCCTTTTTACAATACCTACATGTCGTACAATGTCAATGACGAATGACGGAATGACTGATTCTCATCAGTTTTCCTAATGTACGTTTCACAATCGGCGCCAACCACAACCAATATTACTTAGTCACCACATGCTAAAGTTATTTTAACAC
>CAXKVY010009611.1:0-27495 GCA_964058915.1 Tetropium fuscum
GTTTACCCACTCACTGTTTTACAACGAGTGGGCAATGGCCATAATAAGATAGGATCTGGCCCGAGAGATGTCGAAAACAACGCGTGAATAATTCCTATTGTATATAAAATATAGATATGTATGTAAGATTTACCAACTTGTTTTTTTTTAAGTAGGTAAAATGGCTATAATAGGAGGTATACCTATACAGTTGAAACGATAAAACTTAAATAAAAGAAATAAAATTGCCAAATAGCAGGGACCTATCCCCTACCTACGTATATTTTTAGTTAGTAGGTAGGTAAACAAATTAATTTAATCGGTGACATCCACTGAAAATTCTTTTGGATTTAAACTTTCAAATTTCTCTTCAACAGCGGCATTATTTCATGGTTTCTATTCATTTATTTTATTTAGATATTTTGAAGTAATCTGAAATCTGATGCATATTATCATAAGAGTTGACTTGACTGATCAGTTAACAGGTAATATAGGTAGAACTGTATCTTTCTTATATCCAACATATCTTTCGGTTCCTTAGTAAAGTAGTACCTATGACAAGCTAGTGTCCAACAGTGGTAACAATAACTCAGAAATTTTATTACCAATCAAGAAGAAGATTCATACAATAAAACAAAAGATTATAGTAGGTACCAATTCCCCTTTGTGCCCGAATATTCAGGTTCACCAGGTATCCCGAAAATTGAGAAATTAATTTTATGTGTGTGTTACTTTTTGTACATATTCCCAAAAAGTAGCATATTATGTTCCCGTGTGATGTAATAATGTGTGAAGGATATGGTGAAATATAAAAATGGACGTGCCTACCTATCAACGTTTATATTTTAATTTAACAAGTTTAGTATGGACATCTAAATTTTAATACGAACGATATATTTATTTTTATGGGCAAATAATCTTACACAAGAATTATGTGTTACTTTACCAATGAACTTGAATGCTGCTAAGGTCATTAATACTGTCGCTTTCTCCCATTACATTCTGGCAAATTACAGTCTCTCAGCCATGATTAAATCAGACCAAATGTCGCCATAATAATAAAGTTATATTTTTATACCGTGCCATTCTCAATAAAATCCTATTATAAATAATTAATATGGTTTCGGGTGAGATATTTAGATATAGTCGTGTTAAGTAATAATTACAAGGCAACTCTTAAACAAAGAAAATGCATAATTTCGTATCTTGTTATTGATATTCTTGTCATTCTTGCTGTTTACAAAAATAATACTGGAGTTCATATTGACATATTGTAGAGTACCTACATATGTCTAAAAAAGTATGTAAACAATCTCATTTGACCGGTAAAACACAAGATAATCGGTCGAAAATTTATTTAATGCCAGGAGTCACTATGGAGTTCTAGTGATCGCTTCTCGAGGAGTGGTGCAACCGATGGAAGGTGGAAATCAACGCGGAGAAGAGCCGAGCAGTGCTGTTCCGGAGGGTTCGTAAGCAGAGGCCAACAGTACACGTCGCTATGTCGCTATAAACGATGTCAACATCCAGTGGGATAACAACGTCAAGTACCTTGGCGTGACCCTGGATCGAGCCCTGACGCGGAAGGACCATGTAGATATGTAGATGCCACTACGAAAAATGCAAAGTTCACCCGAGCCCTGCTGTACCAGATGTTAGCCGACAAGAGGCTGAGCCTGAAGAGTAGAATGACCCTCATCAAGGCCCCCAGCTGCCTACGCATCCACCGGGGATACGCAGCAAAGACGCACCTCAAGAGGATCCCACCAGTGAAAAGCATAGCGCTTCGGACTGCAGTAGGCGCCCCATGATATGTGACCAACGAGGTCATCTGTAGGGACCGTAGGGACCGCACAAGACCACGGGAATCCGCTGATCTGGCTGGCCACGATCTACGCTCCAGTGGAAGCCGTACCTCACAAGCGACCAAAGACCAGAAGAAAGTATAAGATAATTACGATCTTATGTTTGAGCACGACTGATGCGAGAAGAAGCAGACGATACCGAGGAAAGAACAGGACCCAAGAAAACGGATCGAGAAAACACTAAAACAGCCTAATCCAGTGGACGGGGAGGCCGACTGCCTAGCCAAACCACACACCCTTACCTTACCTGACTGAGCCAGCGAGCTGATAGCTAATCAGCTCGCGACATTTAAGTTAGCTGATGTGAAAAAACTTCTCAATGGTGCTATCGAAGAAGTAAATGCGGCCAACCAGATAAAATGTATAGACTATGTAAAGAAGGTGGAATCAAGAATGCGGGATCTCGATATTATGATGGATACTCTGGATACTCCCGTTAAACCAGTCATAATAAATGTAAATGAAGACAGTAATGAAAGTGACTTATTTTCAGATAGTGAATAGTGATATGAATTTCTGATGTGATTTTTTGTGAAGAGTGCTACTAATAAGTGACAGTGAAAAATACCAATGTGAGTGTAACTATATGTGCAAATAATAATATAAATATCCCGCAGATTGGTGTTACCTAATTCTATCCTGGCAAGGGGCGCTCTTACCTGCGCGTGGTCCTTGCTGGGCAATAGCAATTTAATTTCTTTCTTTTATTTTAAATTATTATTGGCTAAATTGAGCACTAAGTTGTACACGCAGCATGCAAAATTCAATATATTTTAAATACATTCAAAACTAAATAATTTTTTGGCTTAAAATTTGGCAGATATATGAATAATACATAATAAGACATCTTCTGAAGTCACTACACCTTGGTTGCGCATGATGATACGCCACTGAGCAGTAAAGCCAGTAAATCGCCGGCTTGTTCATGCAGGTGTCTTCTAAGTGAGCGAGAAGAGAAATGGGATTTATATGAGTTGAAGAGGGATAGCGACCGATATAGTAAGCCGCGTACTGGAGACCATAGTTCTATTCACAAGAAATTGTGGCGGTATACAATTTTACACTAAATATCCTAATGTATTTCATAGGATGTGATTTACCGCTTCCGTAGTAATTGGTACAGTTTTTCTTTGTAAAATGCCGCACAATTTTTTGCTCTAGTAAGTATATCAAACGATAACACTATAACAGTATTTAATAGTATTTAATATTTAATATATATTTTTTATGATACGACGGAATTGATATTGCATTTTAGGAAAGGAAGTGTTTTTACGTGAAGTAATTTAACAATTAAATTGCTGCTTATAATAATAGTAATTTGGTACCTATTTGTTGTCTTAATTTTACAAATTGCACGAAAAAAAATAATCACCATAATAATTATGTATAGGTGGTAAAAGCCAACGTGTAATAGAGAGCATTGTTAAATATTATTATACTTCAAACGCTTCAAGCAACTCATAAGTCACGGTCTAGTTATGATTTCAAATTGGTTAGGTAAAACTAATTGTCATGCTGGGTATATGTAATTAACATGTGCTTTTGCTATAAATAAATAGTAATAAGTAAACAAATTAATAGTATATAGTCCTTATATTTTATTAGTAAATATCCCTACCTATGGAAAATTACATAGCAATCTCGAAATTCTGGAAATGTCCAATAAATGGATCTTTATTGCAACGTTCTTGTGCTTATTATATTTTCTGTTAAATCCGATTCCAAATGTATCCAGGAATAAATTTCATTGGATTTGGGCACTGTACCAATACCTATATATTGTGCAAATATATATTTTTAAATAATCAAGCAGATAGTAGTATTAACATTCTTTGGTAACCGATTCCAAACTCCAATATTATATTTTCTCTGTAGATATTTTTTTTCGCCTACATCCTGCAGGGATATACAAAGAAAAATAGGTATGCAGATACAAAACAAAAACCGATGCACGTAATCAGTGACAAAAGAAGACAGTGTCAACAATCAACAATGTAAAAAGCCCGCTCCTCACGTTCCAATGCCGCCGTAGGATTTTGTCGGGTCGAATGCGATTTCAGTACAATTTTGTTGGAAATCGGATGGGAAAACACACGTAACGGTCTTGCAGTACGAGTTTTGCTTTCAAATGATAAACATGTCAGATGAAAATATGATTTTAGCGGCACTTGCGCTTTGTACAACTGGAAATAAAAGAAAAAATACATGGAACGTAGGTAGTGCTGCAAAAACTGATTACTAAAAAGACATCCACTCATACAGTCACATTTATTTCTTAAAAGAATTGCGATTGCATCCGGATGATTTCCCCCGTTCCTGCTATACATTTGCTGGCATTTTTGTACCAATTTTAGTTCCTTTTTGTTATACGTTATACGATATTTGAAAATTATTTATATTCTTTTTCACAAAAGCTTCGTCCTCGACTTTGTTCATCTCTTGAAATTAAGCAACCAAAATAGGCATAGCTCTTTTTCTAGCGGTTTATGATATAATCACGATTTTACAAATTTGTCATTTATTCACGATTGTCAAAGACACTCTTATTCTTTATATTGTTCAAGAAAATTTCTTACGTGTCGCTATAAGCTATTTTTAATGCACTAGGAAATTTAGTATTTATTTTATTGTATCAAAATTGTACGATCGAATAGTAGGTCACAATACAGGGTCAAATAAACGATCCAACCAAGAGTGTTGCAGACTGATTGGTTTATCTGCAAACAAATCGGACTGATTTGGTCGAACGATGGTGTACATCATACATGGGCAACCGTCGCGTCGGCCCCGGGGCCGGATTCGGCCCTCCATCAGCTTCAATCCGACCCGCGAGAGATTCAGAAAATTCAGAAAGTAACGATATCAATTCAAATCGATAAATAATATTATTAAGAGTACGCAGTGGAACGCCACAGATCGAGTCAGAAATAGTCGTTAGAAAGAGACAAACAGATAAATATTCAGGAAGCCGCTCGTACACTTGAAGCACTCTCGTACGATCGAGAGTACCTATTATAGTTGCTTATTTGGGGAATATATAAACGGCTCAGCGCGCGTGTCATCTCATTAGTTCTTAACAACTGATAAAGTTCGCATCGCATATTCACGTACAGTTAAGAGTACGACGCGGGAAATATTCAAGCAAATTCTATCAACATGTCTGGTTTAAGAAAGCGCAAAGTGGACCCAGAATGTCGTAAATTCCAAGACAAATGGACTGATAAATATTTTTTTTCTTGCACAGTGGTCAACCTATGTGTTTGTTGTGCAATGAAACAATTTCTGTTTTAAAAGAATACAATATGAAGCGGCATTACTCCAGCAAGAATTTCGCTCAATATAATTTATTCACGGGCTAGTTAAGAAAAGATAAAATAAAGAACTCATTACCGATTTAAGGAGACAGCAACAAATGTTCCATTCACAAAAATCAAATCTAGATAGTCATCAAATCAAAGCTAGTTTTATAATTATTTCCAAAATTGCGAAAACATCGAAGTCATTTTCTGAGGGACAGTTTGTTAAATAATGGCTAGTAGATGTTGCAGAACTTTTGTGCCCAGAAAGGGCACAAACGAAAAAAGAGTTTAAGAAAGTGAGCTCATCGCGACGTATAGATATGATGGATAGTGATATCAAAAAAACATCGACCGATAGATTGGTTGATTTTCAAGCATTCTCGATTGCTTTGGATGAGAGTACAGATTTATATGACACAGCCCGGTTAGCTATTTTTATACGAGGTGTTGATGATGATGCAGTGACAGAGGAATTACAGACTTTATGGCCACTAGAAGGGACCACTACTGGAAAGATTTTATCACCTTAGAAAAGAAATAGCTGCTTTTATGGAAATGAAAGAGAAAACATTGCCGCAAATTTGTGATCCTACTTAGTTTTGTGACTTGGCATTCCTGGTAGACATCAACGGACACTTAAACGATGTGAACATGAAGCTTCAAAAATAAAGCCAATTGGTAAATCAAATGTTCAGTCATCTTAAAGCCGAGAAATTCGCTTGTGGGAAACACAAATGAGAAGTAAAAACTGTTCACGGAAACATTGAATACGGTCGCTATGCTGATGAACTGGAACTACTGTCAGAGCTGATCTATTTTCCGATTTTAAGAATATGGATAGCACTTTAAATATTTTTGCCTTGTACCTAAATGTAATGTGGAAGATTCTCCCCTTCACCTACAAATGGAGTTGATCGAGCTTCAATAAGATTCATATTTAAAGTCTAAATTTGATGATGTGGAACGAAGCGAATTTTACAGAACATACCTTACCGAAGAAAAGTATTCCCACCTGAGAGTTTTTACACGAAAAATTATTTGCATATTCGGAAGTACGTATAAATGTGGGCGGCTTTTTTCAATCATGAAAATTAATAAAAATAAGCATCGTACTCGGCTTACAGATGTTAACTTGGAAAACACTTTGTGCCTATGTAGGTACTACTGGTATTGACCCACAATATTGATCATCGTGTTTCTCAGCATTAAACTCAAGTATCACATTAATTTTCATTCACAGGTTCATAGTCGTGACGCCACATCCTACAATTTACAAGCGACAAAGAGACCCATTGCTCGACTACGGGAGATCCCAGCACTCGGCCGCTTGATTTCATAGTTCATTCTACCGCTTTCCGGCGCAAAGCCTACCGAATATTGCAGGTTGCGACGTCATATCTCGTTTCGGGCCGCTTCAATTTTATCGCTCTTTAGATCCTTCATACTGATCGCGCGGAATCTTGTTTTTTTTGAAGGGCACGTTTTATTACAACGTTACGCTATACTTTTTAGTATTATTTTTATAATTGTAGGCATGTTCCCTAGTGCGTCCAATTTTGTTGCATTCTACAACATCGTACTGTGGCGTTGGATCGAGAGTGGCCGGCTTGACAGTCCCGATATGGCCGGAATTTGAATAAGGCTGATACAGTATACCTAGTTAGTAACACCGCCCGAAAATTTGTGAGGTTGTCACAGTTTCTTAGACACTTCACAGTAATACATAATATCTACATTTTGTATATTACATGATATTTTATTTAGTTGATAAATTAATATAAAACCTAAAATATTACAGTATTACAGTTTACTTCGAGTGATAGGTACCTATTTCAATGTGATTAGTTTATAATAACAACCAGTGGCGCAGTCGGGGAAAGAGGCGAGGGACCAGGCCCCTCTAAAGCTAATCATCAACCAACAAAAAATCATACTTATATTATTATTTTTTGTTTTTTTATACGTTCTTCGCCGTTTAATAGAGCTAATAAAAACATACTTTTCAGTTTTTGGTTTTATAGAATAATATTATATTATGATGCTGCCGCATCGCAAATAGAATTTTACTGGGAGACTATTACTATTTTCTGGCTGCTGATTTTCTGATTTTACTATTTTCTGGCTGCGCCACTGATAAGAGCAGCACGCGATTCCATTAGTAGCCTTGACTATTAATCAAAGTTAGTATAGGCAACGTTTACAGAATATTATATATTTCGTAAACTTTGGTATAGGTAGGTATTAAAGCTATTACGAGCGGACATCTACATATAAGTAGTGTTAAAATGATATATCTTTAATGGTAATAGCCATCCAATATGCCATAAATGCATATTAGAAATTCCATTATTTATTTATAATACCTCATAAATGTATTCACGTTTTATATCAGTTTTATATCTGCTATTATTAGCTCAAGCTCGTGGTTAATATATTGTCTGTGTTTTATTAAGGTATATTATTTGCAATTGTAATGAGTTCCATGGCCTTGCTAATTATCGACGCCTGTTGTGCTTATTGATTGCACGAATTTTTCTTGCGTATAAATGAACCTTCAGTGGAAATTTTAACTGAAATGAATTCCTGTGACACGTCAATTTTCATTTTCCAATTAAAATATACAATTCAGGCGTAATGTTCTTAGTTTGTATTCACCCGTTTATATGCAACCACCCCTAACTATAATAGCATTCCTTATTTTCTTAATCAGCATACCTACATTTCAAGTTAAACTGCTTAAGAACAAATACACAAAATGTGTATACTATTTCGCACTCCACAACTAGTAGGTATACTAATCAATAATATAAAATTCACGAAGTATATTGTTCACAAAGGATAATTTACATACTTTGTTTCACTTTTGTAGGTATATCATTTTCCTGTTCAATTCCCGGCTTGCAATTCTTGAGTTCTCAATTTATGACTAAAAGTTACCGTGCGCAGTTACCATATATTGCAGTGTCTATTAATGACAAAATTGGATAATGTAAAATGTAAAATGATAACCTCGCGAACCGAACATTTCGCGAAATATCAACCTTAAAAAAAATTAATTCAAAAAATCAATGTATTCATGAAGGAAGTCACAAATGTAAAATCCACTGTACATTCTGTAACATTTCCTGATTTTACATGGCCTGATTTCCTCGTCCTCGTGTGTGTTTTGTTACGTAAATCTTAATCATAAGATATTCTCATAAAAGAAACGAATGGACTAAGATCCTGAGATCTTACCGGCCACTCATCCAACTAATTGAGAAGATTTTTAGAGAAGATAGATTTGAATTTCATCTAAATATCGACCAACAACAGCATATATATATATATATATATATATATATATATATATATATATATATATATATATATATATATATATATATATATATATATATATATATATATATATATATATATATATATATATATATATATATATATATATATATATATATATATATATATATATATATATATATATATATATATATATATATATATATATATATATATATATATATATATATATATATATATATATATATATATATATATATATATATATATATATATATATATATATATATATATATATATATATATATATATATATATATGCAATCTGGATCATCGTAAGAAAATTCCTGAATCATTTACATCGTGTAAGGATTCATATTTGTATATAAATATTTTCGAAAACACGTAACTGATCGTTGTCGCGATAGGTACATATTCCAGTTGTCAGAGAATTTCAAGTGAATTTTTGTGCCACAGGCGTGTTTTTTTGTTTCCTACTTATTTTTTGTCGTAAAATACGATTTTGGGGGTCCGGACATTATTATCCTTTATTCACATAATTAACATATGATTATATTTCCGAGTAAATAGTTTTTTTTAATAGCGAAATATATTTTTGAAATTTGGAATATGAAAAACCGATCAATGTTAGAAATAATAAAAAACGAAAATATGGTTTTTTTTGTGCAACCGGACACAAAGTAGGCATTACGCGTCTTCCGTAACGGCCGCGAAATTCAATTTCGCGTCCGTTACCCTTAGTGACATTTTCACGAGTTGTCAATGAGCGAAGCGTCAGTGTTTTATATAATTTCTATAGAAAGGCTGAGATCTGACGCCACCATAAATATATTGTAAACCGTGCCGTCATTTATACCTAAATTCTAACTATAGCTTTATCAGTTAAAAAAACATCTTACAGCCATGCATACGGTTGCACAAAAAATAGTGTAAACACCACGGCCGCAAAATTTTTTCCACACGAACATCGCGACCTCGAGATTATTAATTTTTTCTCTCGGTACGCGAAAAGGAATTTTCATAGCCTAGGTACACAAATAACCATTTATGTTCAATTAATTATTGTGTTTTTATTTTAACTTTTGGGCCAGAGGTTTTGTGAGATCGTCGCCCTCAGAGCATAAACATCTACTTTATATTTTTGATACATAAATTTTAAATAAAAAATACCTACTAATAAATCATGGGTTCCAACAAACTTTCTCTGATTTAATTATTACGTTAGATATCCATTCAATATTGATGTGAATCAATTACTAGATACTATTTTCACCTCAGTTGATAGAAACTAAATAAATTTGAATAATAAATACAAAAAATTTGACCGCATTCTCATATCTTCGTGAAAATGTAACATCAACGTCAATTATTATCAGACATTTTTACATAATCTGAAATATTTTCAGAAAATTGAGAAATTATATATCACATAATCAAGAAATACATGTTTAAATAATTATTACTCGGTGTTAATAACGCTTCGAATAGTGCAAACGATTAGATATTGCCTAAATACTCGTATCTACATTTAGTCTGGGATCCAGGATCCAACAGCCTCAAATCGCTCAAAATTCGAAGCAACATAAATTTTTCGTAGAATTTTCAACTTCAGAAATCAAACTCGGTTTCTCGGTGTTTTGAGAGTCCCAAGTGGAATTTTTTTGTCATGTGAAATATACCAGATAGCGGCTCCAAGATTTTTGGGATAGCATAACACAACATTTTTTATCATAACAAATACTTAAGATGGCGTCTACAAATATATATTTTTCTTCATAAATACAAGTTATTACAATTACAATGTTTTCCTAATATGTATTTAAAATATATTCCTAAATCCATACTAACGCAATAATAATATTATCCCAACCTAATCCTAATTTGTAACCTAATTCATATTTTATAATTTTTCGCTAGTTATACTATTATTATTACTATTATTATTACTAATATTTTTACTATTATTATTACTATTATTACATAATATAAATACATTTAAGTGGCAAATATGATTTCTAACATACTTAATATTTTAAAATTATCAACGAAATTAGGTAAACGGTATAGTTTTTCAATATCCAACACAATTAATTTTTTTCTTCCTTCACTTTAAATTTTAAATATTTAACACATTATCCGATATAAAAAAATTTAAATCGTAAATATCAATGTTTTCAATCAAAATATACATTTTTTAGGTAAAACAATAAATTAATAATCTTTTAAGTACATATTATGATTTTGCTGGCCGCATTTTCGTCCCGGAATGTTGGAAAATTCAAATCATGATTCGATTAAGGAATAAGGGAAAACCTGGAGAACTTCATCAGTTAGATCACAAACACACATCCATATCCAGCGACATGGTCATTGGCTGAAGCTGCAAATAGGACCCAGGAGAATACTATACTGGAATAGTATTCTGCCACTACACGTTTTTCTTATATTTTGATTATGACTCGGCGTTATAACTACTCTAATTTTATTAAAAGAAAAATCAGTACTAATAAATATAAGACGATAAAAAGCTTAGGGGTATTTAAACTTGATTTTCCTTATTATTAATATATATTTACTCCTCTACGATAAAAATTTTCAAGAATCATCGCGGAAATATTTTGTATTTTACTTCCTCATAAAGACAATAAATTGAAATGTTGTTACTAATAAGCTCATTACATTAATTCAAGGCTATAGGTACATATATATAATTTTATGTTAATTAGGAGTGACATATATTTATTTTAGTCGATATATTTTTATTTTAGTAAGATTACTTATCGTCCACGAATAATTAAAATATAATATGACATTATCGCATTCCTATAATGGATTAGATATGTACCGACATACGTAAATATGCCTACTAATGGATGTTTTATAACGATGCACCTTTATAATATATAACGTCTAAAAATATGCAAGTGTGCTTAGTCATAAGCGCCGAGTAGGTAAAGTTCTATGGAGATGAGGTCAAAACAGAAATCTTGAAATAACGAAAGTAATGGATGCGTTAAATTTTATTGCAAAAGTTTAGTAGAAAATTGACTAAATAATGGTTACTATAGAGGACATACCTAGGTAGTACTATATAAGTAATCCATAGTTATATGCATTATGTAAACTAAGTATATATGTATACCTATAGTGCTTTCGTTTGATATGCAAACTAATGGAATGCGGTGCTCAGTGGCGCGCGCAATTATTCTAATATAAGAAATAAAATAAAAAACAATAACGTTAACTCAATTTAATTTATAATATATTAAAAACCAATTGCAAATGGATGCGAACTGCAAGTGTATTTGTTTTTATTTTTTCCGAGCGAACGTTTCATCTGTTGGTATCGCCTGAAAGATATCTATAGGGTGGTAGCGCACGCATATAGGTATAATTTCGCGCGTTGTATTAACGGATATTTTTTGTTATTGTCTCAGTGGCAGTTGTAGGTGTTCGATGAGTTATTGTGTCCTTGACCGTATTAGGTAGGTGTTTACAACGCGACATCTAACGTGTACGTGAAGTGTAAAAGGCTCGAGTGCTCGAGTGTTTTTATAATAATTGTGTCTAGTGTTTGTAAAATAATTGGTTATTGTTAATATTTTATACCTAGTGTTATTATAGTATTTAAAAAATATAGTGTATGGTGTTTATCGGTTATAGTGGTTTTATACAGAGTGATGCAATGGAAGAACTAGGCACATCAAGGAGTAAAAAGCAAAGCCCCGAAAAAGTCTCACATTGAATGAGAAAAATGCTCTTCTCATTGAGCTCTCAATGAGAATTTCTTATGTGAGTTTTGTGAAGAGTGCTACTAATATGACATAAGATGATTATGACATAATAAGACATCTTTTGAAGTCACTGCACCTTGGTTGCGCATGATGACACGCCACTGAGCAGTAAAGCCAGTAAATCGCCGGCTTGTACATGCAGTTGTCTTCTTAATTGAGCGAAAACGGAAATGGGATTTATATGAATTGAAGAGGGATAGCGACCGATATAGTAAGCCGCGGACTGAAGACCCTAGTTTTATTCACAAGAAATTGTAGTGGTATATAATTTTACACTAAATATCCTTTTGTATTGCATAATGATCTGATTTACCGCTTCTGTAGTAATTGGTACGGGTTTTCTTTGTAAAATGCCGCACAATTTTTTGTTCTAGTTTGCATATCAAACGAAAACACTATAATTGAATCGGTATATGCAGAAACAGCACATGTTCAGAAAAGCAACTGTTGAAGAAAAGCAGAAAACACTAGATAGTTATTACATTTCAATGGTTTAAAATAATATTTTGGTATTTA
Source organism: Tetropium fuscum (assembly GCA_964058915.1). Classification (NCBI taxonomy): domain Eukaryota; kingdom Metazoa; phylum Arthropoda; class Insecta; order Coleoptera; family Cerambycidae; genus Tetropium; species Tetropium fuscum. The sequence goes on from CAXKVY010009611.1 coordinate 12,778, forward strand.
TGAATGAACAGAATGTCAGTTTTAACATTAATGTGAAAACTGTATTGTATATGTAGCCCAATGGCTTTAGTTTTGGCATTCAGTGTCGCTCTCGTTATCAGTACAACTATTCTCTTGCTTCACAGAGGAATTGTCTACAAGGTTGTCGTTGTCGTCGTCGTCGATTTGGTTTTCTGGACGCTTTTGCACAAAGGAATACCGAAATTGTCACAAATCAACGTGCATTTAAATTGACTTAACAAAGTGGAAGTAACCTAAAATTAATTGAACTGGGTACAAATTATATTTTAAATGATAAGTAAGTAGCTGCAGCAGATATTTTATATGTATTATACTTATTTGTTTAACATATTTCTGTAATGTATGAAAAATATACGATATGTGATATATGCCCAAACATCTGCTAAAATTTCTTAAGGTGTCCCTCAGAGTAACAAATATTTATCAATATTGTGGAGCTCAGCTCGAGATCAGCGTCACGCTTCTGCAGTCAATTATCCAGTTGGTAAACTATCCTATTAAATATTTTCATGGACGGATAGATATATTAGGTAGCTACCTATGGTATATAGAAATATTTATACTTATACTAATAATATACAAGTGTGGTAATTGTGTTCCAATTTAGTAGAAATTGGTACAATATTCAAGATTATTATAGATAGCTACATTTTGAAGTAAAATGGATATAATCATAACAATAATTAATAGAGCAGCAAATATTGAAAATAAAAATTAATAAAAGTTTTATAATTATACCTGTCATTTGTAAATCATCAATTATTATTTCCTTACAGGTACCTGTATACATTGAAAATTAGGTTACATTCCGAATTAGAACAAGTTTTGAGTAACACGTTTTGACATTTGCCATAGAATATTGTTTTATGTTTATGTTAGTTTCTGACTCCAAATTTTCCAGGCTTCCTGCACTGAATGGTAGTTAGAATTTACCTTATTATTTGCTTAGTTTAAATTGAACCTCGAATCATTCTATAATCGAACCGTTCAGGTCAGGCATTATCCATGAAATAAAAGAGAACAATTATTTAAATAATAAACGCATTTAATAATTATTACATTATACACTGCTTTTGGCCAGCAGGTTGGAATAAATCAAAATTTTAATGTAATTTTGGATGCATATTTCATAATGTGGAATAATATGGAATATCAAAATACGGTTTGCAGGACGGAGAATTTAATTGGTAATAATGGGCTGAATATCATGTTTCTATGGTACTCAAAAAAGGAATATACGGGGTGTTAACTAAACCCCTACAAAAAAATTTCCTTCTTACCGAGAATTTAGGAAAACCGAAATCGAGATAAAAATTTTATACCAGGGTAACCTATGGACCAATTCGAAAAAACAAATGTGACCGTTTTTTGATATTGTGACATTATACACTTGTTTTTATCAAAATTACAATATTTAGTACAATATTTTTCGAAACTATCGACATGAACAGTACACCTAAACACAATATTTAGATATTCATCTGCTGCTGACATTAACAAATGTCAAACAAAACATTTTTTGGTTCGAGTGATGACTTTACACCGATTTCGATTGTTGCAATACTTAGCCCACCAGTTTATTAGTTACTACCGCAGTTTTTTAAATGTTTTATATGTTTTCTTTACCACAATAAAATTGTAATTATGATAATGCTCATCCGATTTTTCGAGATATTTGTCTAAGGTTTCCCTTCTCAGATTTCCAATCTTAAAATTATCGCTCATTTTAATTATACAGGGTCTTGCAGACAGCTTATTTAAATTTACAGCCTTTGTGTGACACATGCTTTTCAAATGTTTTCCCAGGCACCCTGTATAAGAAATGACAATTCTAGCTACTGAATCAGTTAGAGGCATTCAAGCTTACTTGAAAACTCGCTTGAAAATAAGGGAAAAAAACCATTACTTACTTTGCTTTTAAACAGTAAGAGATGCATTTTCAAAAAAAAAAGTTTCAATAAAATTCCTGTATATTCGAAAATAAGCGAGATATCAATAAAAGGCCAATTGTTTTTAATTGGTCCATAGGCTACCCTGGTATATAAATCTTATCTCGATTTTGGTTTTCCTAAATTCTCATTAAGAATGAAATTTTGATTTTTTGTAGGGGTTTAGTTTACACCCCGTATATTCCTTTTTTTAGCACGATAGAAACATGATATTCAGGCCATCTATTACCAATGAAATTTCCAAAAACGTCCTGAAAACCGTATTTTGATATTCCATATTATTCAGATATATGCATCCAAAATGACATTAAAATTTTTAATTATTACAACCTATTGGCCTGCAGTGTATTTGAATTTATTTATGTTTTAATTATATTATATTTTTAATGTATCCACAAAACCTAACTAATGAGGTTTTCCAGGTTGGTCTCATTCCTGCACTGAATGGTGGTTAGAATTTACCAACCTAAGTCGATGCGCACATGCTCTCCCGCACAAGTCTCTGACTTCTGGGATAATTATGGCGGTTCGAATAAGGGGTAAATATTTTATTATACAGCATGCAAATAAAATAGAAGCGTGTTACATAAAAATTCCATAAGAAGAAAAGCGTGGATATATTAAATTAATTTAACAAAATATTCTAATTTAATTTTACTTTCACTAAATATAGTGAATGAAAGTTTACATTATTCATGTGATCATAATCTTGATCATATAACCATATTCATAAGACTGTGTAGTCATTCAACATCAAACCATATCATTAGTAAATTTGCAGCCATCGCTCCTGAAAATCGTAGTCAGCGCAGGCTTACATTTTATATATATATAATAAAATACACGCACATGGTCACAATTACTGTTCTGAAATACTTGATAAGTTAAGCTTCAATATTTTGCCTTTTGCCAGGACTAATAGTAAAAACATTATCCTTTATTTAGAATATGCAGAAAGTGTAATAGTGCAAGTAATAATAATGATATATTTAACTATAGCGTTGACTCAATAAAGAGACGAGAGTAAGATGTTTCGAAATTGTTGCAAAAGATTTTAAGAGGTGAATTTTCGGTCATTCACATATTATTTTCCAAACCTCATTTTCTCGTTACAGCCCTCTAAAGTTTGGGTAAAAATTTATTTTTGTTTATTTTCTCCACAAGTTAAAAAGTTTTGATGAAAAATATCGTAGGGGTTGGTCTCTTTACCCCCTGTAACAATATCTTAGGGTTGCAAAAACTGTCACAAACTGTAATTTTATTAGTGCGTTGTCCACCAAATTACATTTTTCTACGTTCTTCCATTATGGAAAAAATAAATAAAAACATTTTTTTTACCCCAACTTCAGAGGGCTGTGATCACTTCCCCTCGGGTTTTGCAAAAAAAAATGAAAGGCCCTCTTAATTTTTGCTGAAAATTTCCCTCTTAAAATCTTTCGCATCAGTTTAGAAACACCCTGTATATACATATAATATATATATATATATATATATATATATATATATATATATATATATATATATATATATATATATATATATATATATATATATATATATATATATTAATTTATTTATTTATTTATTGATTTATTTATTTATTGATTTATTTATTTAGTGGTACTGACTACTGTCGTAGGTGGGTACCTTTAGCTTCTACATAAGACATTGCTGCAATAATTTATAATACTGATCGAGAAATAGCGCTGTTACTTTCATTTTTAAAGAGTCAAACTACACCGTCCATAGCAGAAAGGTTCCTACCATATTGTTTTTCATGGTTGACAGGTTACTTATTACTTACATTTTTTTTTTATTACAATTAAATTTATACGTTAGTGTCCTACTATTGTTTAAAAATATACCTATTCTGTATATTTTCTCACGTATAATACTGTTTGTTAATAATTTGATCACTGGCTATATCTATAATATATATTTTCCCTCTGTTTTGATAATATTATTTATTATTGGGTAACTTCTGTAAATAAAGACATTATTGACATAGTTAAAATATTGTTCTCCCTATATGAACACATTATGCAATGGCAATTAGTAATTGGACTTACATAACCCCATTTGAATGTACAAATAAAAGGGAAAAGTCTCGGTAGCACTTAAATGTAACTCAGTTGTGCATATGATTTATTAAATGTCTGATTTTATTTTCTTAAGATTGTAGACGTCAGTCTCCATATATCTTATTTCATACTCAATAAATCTGTCTATATGACAATAACAACTTATGTTAAGATGTTCAGATAGATTCATTACAGAAAGGTATTAGAAATAGTATTAAAAATGCATTAAAATAAATTTCTTGGTTACTAAGTGAAGATTTATAATATTGATTGACAAGTGTAAGAAATTCTGATAAGGGACAGTTGCAATAATACATGCGTCACAATTTATATTTATTGAAATTTGAAATGTACTTTTTGTACAGTACTGTAGTAGTTTATTTTTAGTATAAAAATACATTTCCAGATCATTCATGTATATAGGAAAGATAATCTTGAAATAGAGATAATTGTTATATTCTATAGTTTAATAAAAAATAATGTATTAATGTTATTATCCCTAAATCCATTGAAGTAAACTAATAAATTAGTACATAAATTACTTTTAAATACTATAGGAATAATAATTATATCTACTATTTTCTTAAATCCTTTGTCTTCAGTATACTAATTCAGTATATAATTCTTCAAGTAATTTCAAAGATAATGCGTTCTCGAGTACTGGCTATAAAACTAATAATTGTAAATCATAATACATACATTAGATATGAATTATGAATATTAGTGATCGCTTTCATTTGTTTCCATCACTTTAATTTGAAAAATAGGAATTTGATAGAAGAAATAGCGAAGAAATTGTTTACTGATGTATTATAGCTAGGTATAGATATTATGACAAGTATTTCTTAATACACAGAAGACGCGGTCTTGCACCTCTGATATGAACTATTAGGAATGTTCTGGAGAACGAACCTGTATAAAGAAGCTTTATGCCTGAGTTGATGACTGAGAAACTGACAGATTTTAGTCCCTGCAGAACAATAAGTTATGTAGGTATTCAATGTTCTTCAATATTTTCTGATATTTGCAAGGTAATTTATTTACAACGTGACAAACCCAAGTTATTTAAAACACAACAACAAAACTGACCTTGCAGTAGCATGTTCAACTCATTTGACTCATGTATATTTCCTGCAAAACTTAATTGATTGTGTTTTATTACATGTATTAAAAAATGCAATATAAATTATAGCTCATTTAGCAGGTGTAGGCCTGAACAAAGCAACCCATACTGTGTATATACATATATATATATATATATATATATATATATATATATATATATATATATATATATATATATATATATATATATATATATTATACTTTACATACTACATACTTTAAAATATTTCGCAAAATTTACTGTTCCCAAAACTACAGACGTTGGAATTGGTGGATGCGCCAATTCTAATAATGCCTGTCACTCATTTAAAAGTGTTGTTGCGAAAAAATGTTGAAGTATATAAATCCGTCAATGCTTTCTTATCACATATCTTTATTCTTTCAGTAATATTAGTTACAAGGTTTTGTTAAATTCTTTTAATTTGTCACGGAGAATAAATCTGTACCAATAGCTAATTGTGAAATGCCCTAGCCATTGCCGTATATAACGATATATATTTTCGAGTGAGGCCTGGTCAACTTTGGTGCATTTCAGGTTTAGGAATGAATTTGTTACAAGCCTATAACACTATATCCGATATATATATATATATATATATATATATATATATATATATATATATATATATATATATATATATATATATATATATATATATATATATATATATATATATATATATATATATATATATATATATATATATATATATATATATATATATACATATATATATATATATATATATATATATATATATATATATATATATATATATATATATATATATATATATATATATATATATATATACATATATATATATATATATATATATATATATATATATATGTATATATATATATATATATATATATATATATATATATATATATATATATATATATATATATATATATATATATATATATGTATATATATATATATATATATATATATATATATATATACATATATACATATATATATATATATGTATATGTATATATATATATATATATATATATATATATATATATATATATATATATATATATATATATATATATATATACATATATATATATATATATATATATATATATATATATATATATATATATATATATATATATATACATATACATACATTTCCGAAATACAGGCTGTTGAAGTTGATTTTTTTTTGTTATTATCTCTTACAATCTTGAACCAATTGTTCTAAAGTACTAGTGATAGTACTAATACACACAATCTCAGCTCGACAGAAAGACCTAGTGTCGTGCATTCCGCACTTGCCCATACATTTTATAAAAAGTATGTGTTATGCCACTAGGCACCGTTACGAAGCAAACCGACATTTTATAAAATCATTCCTGATTTTAATTTTAACAGAACTGTTGTAATCAACAACTGAAAGGCTCATGTTTTTTAATTTTGCTTCAGTATTCCTTATCTAAAAATTGTTAAAACACGTTCCTGGCTAATTGAATATTATCTGTAATGTTGATTCCTGCCAATGATATTTTTTTTAATAGAAAAAATAATTCTTTTGTTATTTTATAACAACAAACACATCAATAATTAGTAGGCCAGTCATAGAGTACATTAAAATCGCAAATTAGCGGCTAGTTCTTATTTTTTAATATGTTGTTAGGACCACTACCAGTAGTATATCAGTATATCCAAGTTTGAAGCTTCGAAAGACCTGTGCTAACTTCGTAGCACTCGAAAAACCGCGCAATATTCGCACTTTTTTCGTTTTTTGCACTATATCGTCTAAACTATGCGTGTATTCATTAAGCATTTTATTAAGTATTTTAAAGTAGATTAAATTTTTGCTATAGGTACAATATTTACCGATATACAGCCCTGCAAAAATTGGGACTTTTTTTCCCAAAAAAAGTGAAATTTTCATATGACCAAATATTATAATTATAAAAAACTTTAGATTTGTTCAAATTAAGATCAAGGATGATTTTATAAAATGTCGGTTAACTCCGTAACGGTGCCAATCATGAATAAAACGTAAGAATAGTTTTTGGCAGAAGAATGCACGGAAAATTGAAATTACTTATTATTTTAAAGATCAGTCAGTAGCGTAACATACTTTTTATTAAAGTCATCGGCAAGTGTGTGCATTCCACACTTGCCGATGACTATTCGCCACTAACTATTTGTGTCGAGCTGAGATTTTGTTTATTAGTATATCAACAAAATTTTTAAAAAATCAACTTTAACATATATATATATATATATATATATATATATATATATATATATATATATATATATATATATATATATATATATATATATATATGTATATATGTACATGTATATATATATATATATATTTATCTTCTAATTTATTTGTCTATCTTTATATATTTTTTTGGAGGGTTTATCTTGGGATAGTAGCAATAAAACGACTGATTATATTAGGTACTTGATGTTTCGGTCCCTTTCTTGGGCCTTTTTCAAAAGAGTATTTTATTTTGTGACATATTTGACATAGGCAAAAATGACTGTCAATTTTGCCTACGTCAAATATGTCACAAAATAAAATACTCTTTTGAAAATGGTCCAAGAAAGGGACCGAAACGTCAAGTACCTATAATATAATCAGTCGTTTTATTGCTACTATCCCAAGATAAACCCTCCAACAAAAAAAATATATATATAATATATATCTATATATATATATATATATATATATATATATATATATATATATATATATATATATATATATATATATATATATATATATGGCTTTTTAAAATCATAAACTGCGTTCATTTCAATGTATGGTCTACATACATTAAAGGGTTAATATATGTACCACTTTATTAAAACCACTTTATTAAAAAATAAATGATATACACGAATTATTATTAATATTTTATAACAAAGAACAAATATGACGTTGGGAAGAAAATCATTAGTAAAAAGTGTAGGTTTATATATATATATATATATATATATATATATATATATATATATATATATATATATATATATATATATATATATATATATATATATATATATATATATATATATATATGTATATATGTACATGTATATATATATTTATCTTCTAATTTATTTGTCTATCTTTATATATTTTTTTGGAGGGTTTATCTTGGGATAGTAGCAATAAAACGACTGATTATATTAGGTACTTGATGTTTCGGTCCCTTTCTTGGGCCTTTTTCAAAAGAGTATTTTATTTTGTGACATATTTGACATAGGCAAAAATGACTGTCATTTGTGCCTACGTCAAATATGTCACAAAATAAAATACTCTTTTGAAAATGGTCCAAGAAAGGGACCGAAACGTCAAGTACCTATAATATAATCAGTCGTTTTATTGCTACTATCCCAAGATAAACCCTCCAACAAAAAAAATATATATATAATATATATCTATATATATATATATATATATATATATATATATATATATATATATATATATATATATATATATATATATATATATATATATATATATATATATATATATATATATGGCTTTTTAAAATCATAAACTGCGTTCATTTCAATGTATGGTCTACATACATTAAAGGGTTAATATATGTACCACTTTATTAAAACCACTTTATTAAAAAATAAATGATATACACGAATTATTATTAATATTTTATAACAAAGAACAAATATGACGTGGGGAAGAAAATCATTAGTAAAAAGTGTAGGTTTAAGTAACATAACAGTTTGATGTACCACGAATGAATTTTATTACACTTTCCAATATTTTGTGTCAGTGTCAAAATAGTGAAAAACACTCGATAATAATAAATAACTAAGGGAGAAAATTGATCCGTTTTATATCTTATCATATTTAAAACTAATAACAAGTTATTTAAATTTTCACGCCCATGAAATTTTAATTTTTTACCAATATGGAATTAAACGAATCCCTTTAATGCTTGAAAATTATCATAACGGACACTATATTAACTAAGGTTTCTTCTTTATTGTTTATAATGGCTAACTTTCTAAAATATTACACATTTAAGACATAAATAAATATCTTAAGTTCACTATCCCAAAGGCATTTTATATTTATCTGCAAAAATAATGGGTACCTCTCGGTTATCCATAACTTAAATGATACAAATCTATCAGTCGTAGATTTTCTATGCCGTAACTGCAAAGCTCTTATTATAGAAGTGTGAAAATTTAATTTTGTGTCAAATTAAATCAGAACGTCTATATTAAAATAGTAAATTTAACTTTTTTTAATAGTGTTGAAAAATTATACATTTAGTACCTAACTAATTTTAGTTATGAAAAGTTCGAGTTTTCTTATTTGAGCTATTTTCGTAACACTATGAAAATCATGTATGCAATTCGTAGGAAGGAGTGCATATTATGCTTTTTTCGCATATTATGGCGTATTTTGAATCGGCTGGCGCCTCGATCAAAAGGCGAAAAAAAAGCGAAAAAATATCACTTTTCATAACAAATAGCTATTTATATTTCATAGTAACTATAATTTATAATTATTTTATATTAATTGCGTAGGATGTCCAACTACATATTTTATATGCAATACTAAAATATACTTTAATTTTTTTATACAAAATAAATGTTTTCAATTGCCGATGCATTTTGTTCAACCGCACACTTTTTACGCCAGTATGATCCACTCACCAGTGTTATTGTCAAAGCCATAGCAACAAACTTAACGAACACTATCACTAACAAACTGCAGATTATTAATAAAGCTACTTTTGCTTTCTATGCTGTTTATATAGTTTACCATTTCTCCCGGGTATTTTCGTACGTCAGTGATGCCTCAGCTTCGTCTAATTTCGTTTTGCGCTGTACCATTCTCATTATATTTTTTTCTACGTAGACATAGACATATGCATATTAATCAATTAGTATGGCAGATTCCGGCGCTGTATATTAAAAGATCGTGTCCAGTATATTAATTTTTTTCCATCTGAAGGCTATTTCAAATTTACGATCTACCTATAGTACCTATTACACTACAAATCTAGCATCTTCATATTGCGATGTACATTATGTTGCAATTAATTTATTGTATAGCTAGATATATTTTCTACACTGGCCAAAGAAATTAGCGCATCACCATAAATTTATCATAATATTGATGTTAAGTATTTTCCGAACCAATCATCCCATTTTGATGATCTTTTTTGCATTGTACAATTACTCTTCTATAGAATTTTACTACGTCATTGATTCTTCAACAAGTTCATGTTTTGTTTAACTTTTTATTGAAAACTCAAAAAATTAACAACACTTAACTAATATTCAGTGTTCCCTCCTCTTGCACGCATCACTGCCTCACATCGACGCTTCATACTAAAAATTAAGTTGAGGCTGAGGCTGCCGTGATATTTCCTCTTGGTATCACTACCAACTTCGTACGAGCCTCTGCAGTGATGCCTCCCCACGCCATAATAGAGGCTCCACCAAACATAACTGTTTGAACAATGTTACATTGTGCATACGTTCACCTGGTCGTCTATACACACACGCCCCTCGATCACTGTTATAGAGGCAAAATCTGGACTCTTCACTGAACATAACGTTAGCCCAGTCGGTCTCTAACCAGTTAACGTATTATTGAGCAAATGTTAATCTGGCTCTGCGATGACCTGCGTTTAATTGAGGGCCTGTTGCAGGCCTTTTGGGTCTTAAACGCAGCGGCTTTCGTATAGTAACATAACTTACACGACCATTGTGTGTCTCTTCCAGTATATTTTGTAGCCTTAGAGCCATAATAAACCGATCCCTTAACGTTTGCAGCAACAAAAATCGATCCTCGACATCATTTGTGGCTCGTCTTCTCCCCTGCCGTGGTCTTCTCACGTGCTCTTCCGCACGAGTCTCACGATACCGCAGCAAGATTCGGGATACGGTCGATTGATTAACACCAAGACGTTGAGCGATGATTCCTACCATCTTCGGCAAGAGTTACTAAACACACAGATTCTTCAATATTTAATTTACGATTCTGGCGAATATTGACATTCGTGATGAAATATTGCACTGATGTTTTGACAGTTTTTTTTTTAATGAAACCATCTCAACAAACACGAAAACAAGCCTGCTATGATTTTTCTTTTCTTCAATGTGCATAAAAAGGTCAATAAAACATGCAGTGCTACAAAAATGTGTATCTCCTTTAATCATAAAGATAAGAAGGTGAATCAAAAAAGGGAAAGTTAAGAATAAATGAGGCTATAGTTTGAGTTTTATTGCGATTTGCTATTACTGCTACTGTTATCCACAAGATCGTATGAAAATCTTGGAAAAATCCAATATCAGAATAACACCCCGTATGTAAGAGAAACCTGAACTTGAAAGAATCAATGACGTAGTAAAATTCTATAAAAGAGTAATTGTACAATGCAAAAAAGATCATCAAAATGGGATTATTGGTTCGGAAAATACTATAAAAATTATGATAAATTTATGGTGATGCGCTAATTTCTTTCGCCAGTGTATATATATGCTATATTATTCAGTTCAAATTCAAATACAATTAAAATATCTTGCTAGTCTTATTCGTCAACATTTTAATAACAAAGAACATGTGAAAACCCAAGAAAATATTTTTTATTAAAAATATAAATATTAAACATTAAAAACTACTTACTAATTTATTAAATTGACTTACCGACAATATTCACATGTAGTCCAGTGGCTAAACGGTTTTCAAAAACCAAAAGCCTACAAAATTCCTAGTAATTCCAAAGTTCCTAATAAATAGTAGTATATGGATGGTCGAAAATTTTAGATTAATGTGTAAGGAATTTCGAGGAAAAATAATAATAAATAAATAAATTTTCAAATTAACCTATTTTTTCAACTCAAAAAAAAATTAAAAGTATTAAAAAAATGTAAATAATAAAGACAAAAATAGATATGATGGACTTCTACGTTTATTTAAAAGCCATAACTGTACGTCGCTTACATCATTTTTCTGACTATTGTTAGCGCTTACGCCTATTTTGAATGGAGGTTAAGTTTTCTAATGTTATTTAGCATTAACCAATATGTCGTTTAGACGGTTCTTACGCATTTGTAGTAATCATTTAACAAATCAAATAATGGCAGTTACCACCGGTTTTTCGGGGTTCTTTTGTGGTTGGGTATCAAAAGTTAAATATAATAAAATATAATATATTACATTCTTCTGTCACAGAAGATAAAATAAAAAAGAAGAAAAAAAAATATATGTAACAACTAGAAAACATTAAATATAAAATAGAAATAAAATCTGTTATTATTGCTGGGTGGACAGAAAGAATGAAGAATGCAAAGAAGAATATTATTCATCTATATCCTTTTTCGGAAGAGTGTCTGCCACTTTGGCAGCATGTTTTAATAAAAAATATTGAGCATGATACTGTGGCTCTATTACGAAGTTAAGACATAAATCAGTCAAATTGTCATGGTTTTTCTTATTAATCGGAAATTCTGAGGTATAAACAGGGTCTAGTGGAATAGCTTTTATGGGAAATGGAATTTCGATGGTTGCATCATACTCATTTTAGCTGTTTTTACCATAAATCACATCTGATCCTTTAATAATTTTCACAAATCGAAAGTCTAAAACGTTCACGTTTTATCCTGTTGATATCCGTTGATATCCGTTCACGTTGTATCCACTGCATCTTTAAGTCTTTTTGAAGTAGTCAAGTTTTTCCAATTAAAAATAATGAAATGGTACACTTACTTGGTATGGTTTAGGTTTTTTTCGTGCATTTCTTATTAATGTTGCCCATTCCGATAGGGCCTGGACAAAACTGTACTTTTTTTTCGATTACAGCATGAAAACTAACTACAGGTATAAAGATGTGCCCCGTGACCAAATATATTATATTTATTTCGTGGATCCTCTCGGAATAATTAAGAAAATATTTAAGCATTGCCAACATTTGTCTATTCTAATTTTGACCAGGGCAATTATCACAGAAAAGGTTAATTTTCTCGGCGCTTTCTTTGATATCTGCATTTAGAAGATGAGAATACAGCAGAGAGCATATTTCATTTGCTCCTCTCTTACCATCTTTCTCACCCCATAGGTAACAAATTGCATCTGCACTGCCACTTTCATACACTGCAAATTTAAGGATTAATCGACTTACCTTAAGGAAGATTAATCCTAATTTTCCGGGCTTGTCCGTAGATATAATTACATTGTAGTTTCCGTGAAACCTACTTATCGGCACGAACTGTTAAAAGCAGAAAAAGAAGTATGTGACTCACCTCTTATCACCCAACTATTTGCTGGCACTATAATATCATTCCGTTGAAGTGTTTTAGGAGTAAGTTCAATACCCAGTATAGTTGGGAACCACCTGACTTGGTTACGCAACGGTCAGTGGCGTCCACAGGTAATACTAATTTCCGTACCCACCGAACTTCCTTATTTTATTTCTTTCTTTTTTAATTGAGCTGAGCTAGCTTAGGCAAACTTTTATTGCTCACTTTGATCGCTGTGGAATATACTCTGGAGGGTAATATTTTTTTGGCCTACGTATTTTTTGCCGTAGAACACAGTTTTAGGTGTCCGGACATTCAAATTCTCATGCTTAATTTCATAATTAACAATAATTTATTTAAAAAAAACTCTTGTTTTCACATTTTGTTGTATATCTTCGGACCTATGCATTCTTATTACATATATTATTCATGCATTAAGGAAGTTGTTCCTTTTAAAATTTTTGAAACACAAGTTCAAGTAGAGATCGCTAAGGGCTATTTTTAAATTGCAACTAGTTTCCAAAGTTAGAAAAGTGCCGTTTTTTCTCCATTTTTTAACTTGAAAACGATTACACCCGGGAGTCTAAATGATTGCTTACAGGTGTCTATGTTGACTGTCTACGTTGACCCAAACGTGTAAAAAATTTCAGCTTGATCTGTCAGCTACTTCTGGAGTAATTAACGATAAAAGTGTTTTGCAAACCTTAATTGACGATTGCACCATCTCCCCATAAAAGGGGTATAAGTGGGCCAAGCCAAAAAAAATCACATCTATTCATATTTCATGCCCCATCAAAATTTATGAAAAATACCGATTACCGCCGATTTTTTGGATTTCTACGTGTCTCCCTATAGGGAAACTTATGCCTCGCATAAAAAGATAGATGGGTAGGACCTCATAACGACTCACACTCCTAGGTATAATGATTTTCAAGTAAAAAATGGCGAAAAAACAGCTCTTTGCCAACTTTGGAAGCCATTGCATTTTGCGACTTCTACTTGAACTTGTTTTTTTGAAAACCTCATAAGAAACAACTTTCTCAATGCACGTGCTACTATACGAATGCTTAGGAACTTAATACGTATATTCACGTTTTGCTATAGGAATATATAGCAAAACGAATATGAATTATTAATTATAAAATTAAGCATAAGGATTTGAGTGTCTGAACCACAAACCTCATAAATAAAGTAGGATAACGATTCTCATAAGCCACTACCAGTAAAATTGGCCCACCCATGCTTGGACGACGGTATAGGT